>JALDQB020000155.1:75000-120606 GCA_024416835.2 Perccottus glenii | reverse complement strand
TAACTGTAACATACCAAACACATAGTTTGTATAAATGAGCACATAATTAACGATTTACGGCTTCGATCAAATGTTCACAAACATGTCTTTCAGCTTGAAAAACACTTTTTCTATTGTTCTAATGTGTATTTTGAATAACAAAGAGCCTACTTTTCTCTGACCTGTTGAGTAAAGTCAGAATCCATTAGGAGACGTGGACAAAGTCCGAGCGGACAGTTTCAGACAAACCCTGACCGTTCTTACAAAAGTGGCCGGTGTGACGGATCAACTGGAGTCAGGTTATCTGGCGGCACTGTGCAGCTGCAACAACAACAAAACAAAGTGTAGGTGTCTAGAGAGATGCCTGTTCAAAACACATACTAAGTCGCATGAGTAATGTTCTTGATAATGGTACATTTTTTGGTCCGAAGGACGTGGATTCCACCAACAATATAATTGATCAAAGGTTAAGTATTGTTGGAAAGCGTACACTGCAGTAAAGTAAGTTTGAGATTAGACAGAGTTGTCTGTGACAGATAGCATCAGGTGAACTCTCAGGTTAACTTGTGATGCATCGACAGCTGCAGCTGACTTGACTTTACAATCGTGAAGTTTTACTACAATGACTTTGTCTTAACATGTGGTGTAATGTATGTAAGTAATTATGGCCATTAAACACGCGATTACTGCTTTAGTTTCTCTGTTTGTCGCAGAATAGCTTAGCCGTAGCCTTAACAGTTACAACATTTTTAACGTCTTATTTTATTTTTTTCAGTCAACAGTTTCACTGTGACTTCAACAACTATGTTGTATTGTAGGCTAAACCTAATAAAAGTATGTTTTTACCTTCTCATTTCAGATCATGTCCAGTCTACACTACAGCTGGAGAGTACAGCTGTACTTTCTTGGAACCTTCAGCTTTACTTGCATCTCCCACAACCTGTTTGTAAAAGTATCAACCTGCTGCATTTGACAGATGCTCATTGTCAGTAAATAAGAAGGAACACACTGTGGCACAACTGTGACATTAAAATGAATTCAACCTTTCCAGAGGTTTGAATTTCCAACTACCTTTCAGTCACAAGAGCCCCTACTCTCAGAACTACCTTTAACAAATATGACAGTGCTTAACATTCCCACAGGGCATTAATCAAATGTAGACACAACTGCAACATGTATACCAATACTGTATCTTTTTAATAGCATTCATTCATTCTTTTCTTTCTGTACTTTTTTTTTTTTTTTTTTTTTTACATATATTGGTAATTTCTTGTCTAAAGTACAATAAAAAGAAAAGGTCAGTAAAGCACCCTTAACATTTATTTGCAACACAATAGACAAAGCATATATATGATCGAAAATAAATTTCTAAATGTCTGAAATATTAAGTACATATAAAAATAGGTTGGTAAATGTTAAATGATGTGCATTTATATATCACTTTACATTGTGCTTTGCCATGACACAGGCCTGGCAGGGATGCTCCAAAAAGTTAAAAAAGGTAACAATTATTGTACTATATCAAATCATCTTTAAATAATACTTCATATAATTGCTCATTTCATCTTTATTGTAGCTGGATTTAGCCAAATTCAACATTGCATTGGGAGCAATCTGTGATGCACGACACTGGACACTAGTGTTAAGTTGAAATATATTAAAATGCCATATTTCATGTATTGTACTGATATAATAATGCTCCTCAGATCATTTATCCAAATGAAAAGAGGGCCCTTTTCATTGACCCTTTTGGTGCCACTGACGCACAAATAAAAAAGTGCAAGGAAGTAACAAGGTGGGTAATGTGGTGTTGGGTTTGACAAGTATTTATGGCTCAAATTCACAACTTTATTCATAGAGTTAAACTATAAGCATTAGTCTGTAAAACTTAATAGTTGTTGTGTCCAGAGCACTCATGCGTAAAACATGGCCAGCACTGGGAAAATGGCATTGCACCACAACTGATCTGGCAATAAACATTCTGCCAAATTTATTTCCTGGAATTTTCAACTTTTTTTTTTTTTACATTTGTAATTGCATTGTTTAGTTTTGACAGCATTTATGTTTCCATTTTAAAGTGTGAGATACACAGGAAAGAAATGCATCGACATTTACAAAATGCATGCAGATGAACTAAATGTTTTTTTCTTTTATGTATAAATTCTAGTGTTTATGAACCTCAGTGACAAAGCTATGTTTGGTAGAAAAAAAAAAGATAGCCCTTCACAGCAAACTTTAGCAAGCTTTAGACAACTGTCTAGTTTAATCTTTTTGTGCAAATTCAACTGGCTCAGGTTAACTGGGGAAAGGTGTCTGTGTCGATGCCTGTTCAAAACACATGTATCTGTAACATAGTTGATTATGCTAAACTGCTTATCGCTGTTAATCTGATTTGTAATCGAACAATGTACTTTTTGGCACAAAGGTAAAGGTTTATTAAATTTGGCTCAGTAGTTGGAGAGAGCAGAGCACTGAGGTCAGTTTGTCTTGTGGCTAAGTCCCAAGTTAACCTGTGACAATTCAACTTGTTTTAGACTTTTGTGTGAGCTTGGTGATGGGTTAACAGTAAAAACAGAGCTGTTCAAGTAGAATTTTTTGCATGTTGTTGGGCTTTTTTAAGGGTGTGCGGAGTAAACGTGTTTAGAACAAGCGGCATACTGACTCTTGGAGAGCGCATTTTCTACGTAAATACAAACCGTTTTTCTCTACAGTTTGTCACTGTGCTTTGTCTCGGCAAAGTAGCCCACTACATCTATCAAATGACTGCTCTCATCTACAAGACCCAAGTGGTTTAAAGTGTGATGGTCACTTGCTGCTACAGCAGGACTTCTTCTGGCATCTACTGTCCTGACAGAGTCCTGAAGGTTTGGAAGTATCCCTTTTATAAGACGTCCTGAGAACGATTCGCGTGAACCTTAATATTCTGCTGTTGGACACACACAGACTAATCTGGGATTATTTTTATTGGTGTTATGCAGTTGACACTGTTAAACCAAATAAATACATGTAATGTAGGTTTTCTGTTGTAATTTCTCTTCAATAAACCTTTTGAAAAGTTTTTATAACAATGGTTTTTATATGGTTCATATTGACATTGTCATAAATATTGTTTTTATAGTAATTTCTGTTTCCAGCCTTTAAAGCGTCACTATTAAATGTATAAATGTCCTGTGAACAGTCAGAGACAGTTTAATGTTGTGGAGTTTACTTTTGAAAGAGAACTAATGGATAAATGTATTTTTCTTGAGGTTCATTGTAAAGAACAAATGTAAACTCATAATGTCTAAGGCCTGTGGAAGTTCTTACATCCAACACAGACCTCACAAGTGAACAATACCAAAGGCTCTAATGTCAAAGGTCAAGGGAAGAAACATAACAGAAGCAAACATTCAAATTTCATCATTATGGGGTTTTACAAACTATGAAGAAGAATGTTTTATTATTTCAGAGAGACATAAGCTACATTTATATACTATTTATTTATTCTCTAAGGTCATCTATTTATATGAGTTTGTGCTTAATTATAGTGCACGTAACGAACAAAATAGAATAGAACTTTACCAAAGTGGAACGTTTCCTTCAGCTCACAGTACATGAGACAAACATACAACATAAAGCAGAGTCAGTCATAAAGACATGGGACAAACTACTTTTTAAATACAGCTTTAGTTGTCAGTACGACTCCAGCGCTGACCAGAGACAAGAGCTCACATAATAACAGTAAGAGTAGCCTCAACTGTTTTATTCTCATTAAACTGAACCATATTATATTGTGATTATTGCAGGTAACTCAGTTACAAGTTTTTAAAGAAGTTGCACAGCACAAGCACCATGTCCACGCCAGTGTTCCTTCTGTAATATTTCTTCTGTAGTATTTCTTGATTTAAAGGCTGTTTCTCATGTTACACAAGTTAAACGGAGATCGTCTGGATCAACTGGTGACAGCGCTGCCCTGTTTACATCGAGTTATAATCCACAAACCGCTCTCGAATCAAAGCCGTCTACGTTCGTTCTTTCTCATCGACACTAAAAGAGACATCATTATAGACATGTTCGCTGTAAAAAGAATCACATCAATGTAATTTAAGACAAAATAATACCTATATTTCCTGGTTTGTAAAAGTGGGGTCCTAGAGAGGAACGCCCACAAAAAACATCTGCATGTCGCCAGAAAACCGGCTTCACCAGTTGATCCGTCACACCGGACTGTTTTCGTAGAGGCTAAAACAAAGCGCCCTCGTGGTTGTGGCTTGTTTTTCAAAGCAGCTCAAACTCTGCAGATGTAGTCATTTTGAACATGGATTACTCCATAGACGTGTAACGCTAGTGAAGACGGGATTAGCTCCGCCAGTTTCTTCATTGACTACATTTACACTTTTCTGCAACAAAGCCTCTAAAACACGACCCTTTTAAAATGCGGTCACACTCACAAACAGACAAAGACACGGACAAACCTGGATTGTTGCAGGCGTTGTCCCAGACGAGACTGTGACTCTGCAGCGGGAGGCGGACAAAGAAGTCTGCTGTGAGCGAGTCTTCGTGTTTACACAGAGACAGAGACTGTAGACGATCCGGTTTGGAGTCAGAATTACGATAATAGTCGACACGCGGAAATATTATGACCACGAGCAAATGATTTCAATTCACTTGTGCAGATATGAACTCTCCACGCGCATATTATCGGCTCGTAGAAAGACTTTTGGCGGATTGGGGGCGGGAACTACCGGTGGCACTGACCCTCCTGTGATTGGTCACCTTTCCAGTAATCCCGCCCCGTGACCTCTTGACCCTTGCACTATATTGATTTACGGAAATCAACTTTGCTACAGATCGTGGGAGATTAAACAGTACTGGAGTGTGCTGAGGTAATTAATTCTTAAAAATATTTAAAAACGTTTGTTTAGAGCCACAGTAGATCCATATGTGTGTGTGTGTGTGTGTGTGTGTGTGTGTGTGTGTGTGTGTGTGTGTGTGTGTGTGTGTGTGTGTGTGTGTGTGTGTGTGTGTGTGTGTGTGTGTGTGTGTAAAACATGCTGCACATTTTGCAAGTCCGTTTAATAAGTTAGCTTTAGCTTAGCTTTGGCTGGTTTTCCATATATTGGTCTTGGTTATTTCTCTGTTATCTTATTTGTTCTTGGTATAAAATAGAAAACAGTCTGTTTTTTACTTCCAGATGCAGATTGTGTGTATGGTATTTGGCTAGTAGTTAACAAAATGAACTGAAATGAAGAAAATACATAGCACAGATACATCTAAATCAAATTGTTTACACAAATTTACTGTTATAAATTGTAATGTATTTCATCAATAATGCCTCAATAATGTGCAATTGTTTTTCATAACTTGTGTTGTTTTAATGTTTCTTTGTATGTTTATATTGTGTAAATGTTGTTGCCTCTTGGCCAGGATTCCCTTGAAGATTCAAGATTCAAGATTTTTATTCGTCACATACAAAATTATATACAGCATATATAACCAGCAGTGAAATGTGAGTCAGGTCCGCTCCATGGACAGTGCAATTATTAAGGAAAACACACAGATGAAAATATACATAAATGTAGCTATGTAAGAATGAGATAAAAGTAAACAATAAAAAATATAAGAATAAAATGGCACCATGATGTTAATTTCTCTACCTCATCCAAGTATGCGGTCTCATTGTTGTTGTGAATGAGGCCCAGCACCACAGTATCATCAGCGAATTTGATAATGGATGTGGAGCTGTGCGAGGACACGCAGTCGTGTGTGTAGAGAGAGTAGAGCAGGGGACTCAGGACACAGCCCTGTGGGGCTCCTACGTTCAGGGTGATGGAGCTGGAGGTGTACTGGCCTAGTTTCACCACTTGAGGTCTGCCGGTGAGGAAATCAAGGATCCAGTTGCAGAGTGAAGGATTCAGTCCGAGGTCTATGAGTTTGGAAGCTAGCTTAATGGGGACTATAGTATTAAAAGCTGAGCTATAGTCAATAAATAGCAGTCTTATATAGTTCCTGTTATTGCTGTCAATGTGTGTGAGAGAAGAGTGCAGGATGTGAGAGATGGCATCATCTGTGGATCTGTTTGGGCGATAAGCAAACTGAAGGGGGTCCAAAGTATCCGGGATGGAGGAGCAGATGACGTTTTTAACCAGTCCTCAAAGACCTTCATGACTATTGATGTGAGGGCAACTGGACGATAGTCATTTAGACAAGAGGGTTTATTGTTTTTTGGCACAGGGATGATGGTCGATTTTTTGAATGGGGTGGGAACCACCGATGTGACAAGAGACTCATTAAAAATGGATGTAAACAAACCAGCGAGCTGATCAGCACAGGACCGCAGAACACGGCCAGAAATCCCGTCAGGTCCAGCTGCTTTCCTTACATTCACTCGCTTTAGTGCCCTTCGAACCTCGTCCTCCGTCACGGTAATCGCATGATGATCGCTGCTCTGACGGCTGCTCCCTGACGCGCTGATCGGCAGACTCACACTGCTTTGATTGCTTTCGGCCGTAGAAAGTGTTAAGCTCGTCCAGCCAGCGACGGATCTGCTCTCACCACTGTAGAGGATTTATTTCCAAAGTCACAGATGGTCCTTAGTCCTTGCCACATGCGTCGGGAGTCATTTAGCTGGAAATGTGACTCAATGCATTCCCTGTGTCTGTGTTTTGCGGCACTTACTGCGTGTCTGAGAGCATAGCACGATGCTTTGTACTCGCTCATGTTTCCCGACAGAAGGCCGGCGTTGTAAGCAGCAGTGCGTTTGTTTATTGCTGCACGGATTGATCTGTCCACCCACGGTTTCTGATTGGGGAAAGACCTTATAGTTATTTTGTCCGTAGCTTGTTCGGCTAGCGTGTTTACAAAGCTTAGCGCTACATCCGTGAACTCGCTGGCGTCCAATGAGCTTGCGCGAAGCATGACCCAGTCTACGCATCGAGCCGCCTGTAACGTTGCTTCTGATTGGGCGGACCAACGCGTCACCACCCTCTGCACCGGAGGTTCTTGAACGAGCCGTTGTTTATCCGTGTGAGGAAAATGGCGGCATGGTCCGATTTGCGAAAGCCGGTAGTGAGCGAGCTTTGTAGGCATTCTTAAACTGAGTGTAGCAATGATCCAGTGTATTCGGTCCTCTGGTTGGACAGGATACGTGTTGATAAAAATTAGGCATGACTTGCCTGAGTTTGGCTTTGTTAAAGTCCCCAGCGATGATAGTAGCAGCGTCGGGATGTTTGTTGATGTTGCCGCTGAGCGCATCGTGAAGCTCAGACAAAGCCAAGCCAGTGTCTGCTTGTGGAGGGATGTAAACAGCAGTTATGATGATCGATGAAAACTCCCGAGGCAGATAGGATGGGCGGCAAATAATGGATAGGTGTTCCAGATGAGGCGAGCAGGAGCGCGACAGAGTGGAGATATTCCTGGGGTCACACCATTTCTTGTTAATCATGAAACAAACTCCCCCACCCTTGGATTTGCCGGCCTCGGCTGTCCTGTCCATCCGTAAAACAGAGAAGTTTTCGGACGGCGTTACAGCAGCGTCCGGGACCCAGGGCGTGAGCCACGTTTCAGACAAACAAAGGATGTTACAGTCCCTAATGTCCCGTTGGAAGTTTATCCTGGATAAGATCATCCATCTTATTCTCCAGAGACTGGACATTGGCGAGCAAAATGCTCGGTAGAGGAGGGCTGTGTGCTCTTTTCCTCAGTCTGTTGCGAATCCCAGACCGTCTCCCGCGGTGTTTCTTGTTCCGACGCCTTGGGTGGCTATTCAGGTGACCATTGTTTATCCCGGCGCCCCGGAGAATCACAGGTGGCCACGACGAGTTGGAGGATAAAGTGTCGTTAAACAGGTCAGTGAAGCGTTGTCCAATGTCCAAAAGTATCACCTTTTCGTATGAAATCAGTGCAGAGGTAATGTGTGTAAAAAGAGAAAGCAAAATTAGGTAAAAAAGTAAATAAGAACACACCCTAAGCGGAGCGACCTGGACGGCGGCCGGACACAGCGGCGCCATCTTGGATTCTTTGGAGAGGCTTGCTTCTGTCTGGACCACTGCTTAAGACCCCTCTGATAAAGGGCCTCTCTTGTCACATTTATATTAAATGTTTTGGATTTGTCAACCTTTTCTCCAAGAGACTTTAGGATGTCTGATAAGCTAACAAATTACAACAATATTAGCTTTATAAAACAAGACAGCTACAAACACACACTCACACAAATAGAATCCCTGCTGTGGTGCTCAACAGTGTCGTCGGGTGATTCCAGTCTGATGCTGTTGATGTGGAGAGATGTATATAAACATCAAATTCATTTTTTTAAGGACATGGTCAAAGGGATGGTCATGTGACAGACAAATCAAATTCTATATTGAATGAAATGTAGTAACTACCTCTCCCTCTGGCCACATATGCTGTATGGATATGAATGTAATCTTATGTGAATTGTTTTTTTTAAATAATGGGCCAGACACCGATTAAAGACACAATTTCAAGCAAACAGAAAGAGATAATCATAAGAATCCCAATAACAATTTCACTAAGCAGGAAACATCAAGGTCGTTTGATCTTGTTTGTGTAAGATGTGACAGTGCATGTTTCTTTTGTTCAAATCCATACATCTACTCTAAAGATTAACCCAAAACAACACTCTATATTTACACTGTAAATAATGATGTCAAGAAGAAATGTAATGGTTAATGTCTGTGATTATCTTACATTGATCTCAGAGTCCACTGGATAACTGGATGTCTACAGGAATAGTCAATAAAAAGTCTTTGCACTTGCACTTTGATAAAGCCCGGTCATATTCTTACATTGACAGCTGAGTCATTTGATGAAGTAAGATGTGTTAGATAACTTACTTCTTTATCATCCTCCAAGTCGAGTATTTCATGGTAGGTCTATAAAACAATAACAGAACAATCACAAATTCATGCAGGCTGTGACTATTACAGTGGTGGGAAAAAAGTTTTCAGACACCTTTAAATTTCACACAATGAAAATTCTGTGGAAAAATCGTTTTTGTTTCAAAAAGTGTGGTTGCATTAGACAGACACAAACAATTACAAATTATATTTTTGTTAATTGTTTAATCTGTCTGTCATTTCATTTTGTTCTTTTGCTTTTAAAACCACAAATGTTGTCTGCCAGTCTGAGATTTGCAGTACAAGTGTAAGTGTAGTTCCTACTTATACCACAAGAGGGAGATACCATAAAGTGAGCGCGTCTGCAAGAGCAAACAGAACCAGGTTTGTCAACAGTTACAGGCAGTTAGCAGACAAGCATGTTTGTATTTGTTTTCAGATACTGTCTGTGTTTCAAATGTGCAACAGTCACATCATCAAATTAATCTTTAGTAGTTTTGAAAACTTGAATATTGAATCTTAATTCATTATTTAGTGCCCGAAAACCTTTTTCTATCACGGTTAAGTAAGTAGATTTAGTAGTAAGTAGAAATGGAATGTAGAGACCAAATTAAATAGTACTTGTGTTTCTACAATTCTGGCAAAAAGTTAGGGATGTTGAATTTTGGGATAAAATGTCTGAATGCACCTAAAATGCACTTTAACTTTTACATGTGAACATCATTTGACAATCTCTAAACTTTTGAATGCACATGTCCAACTGTTCAATCTTTCAGACCAACGCAGCAGAACAAGCACAAACATTAGATTTGACACAAACAGAGGCTTTAGTTTGTGGATTTAAGTCATTGTCTGACACTAATTTGACACGATCAGCAAAAATCACAACGAAAATAACACAGTGCAACGTACAGACTTTTATACACAATGGATTAGCTTCAAGACCAACAGTTAGACTCAAGTTATAGACCTGAGTCCAAACAAATACTAAAGCACAAAAGACATTAGAAGATAAACATAAATACATAGAGTTAATCATATTTGTGGAGTAAATATGAATGTATAATATTTAAGTGTGTGTGTGAGACAGGTACAAAGGCCCAAAAATATATCTTCTCAAAATCCTTTTAAAGCTTCTTCGACATGAGATTGGTAGAAACATGTCTAACTCATGGACACAGTGCCCTCTGCTGGACACAAACCTCCAATATAACTTTCATCTAAAAGAAAAAGTGAAAGTCAAAGTCAGTGTTGTTGTGTTGGACCTGATGGTTCTAGTTTAAAGTGACTGGACTGTAGCTGCTGCTGAATGTGGCCTCACACTGGAGTAAACACAGCTCTGTTCCTGTTCACACGTCCTTCTCTCTGAGTTGGAGTCAAAAAAGAACTGACCTGTCAATGTATCAAATGAAAGAAACAAGAGACTCACCTTTTGATGTTTTTGAGCTCCAGCACAGAATCTGTGGCATCTGTAAAAGAAACATTTCATTTCATTCACAGTGGACAGTGTTTTTTACTGCTTTAGTGCAAAAGAAAAAGAAGCCATAGTGACACTTTCATTGTGAACAGACTTTGTGTGAACTCTTGTCCTTTTTCTGGATTTGGACTTTTGATTACAGACAGTTTGGTTTTCTTCAAAATAAAACCCCTTCTTCTTGCCTTAGAGGAAGTCGTCAAGTTAGAAGAAGCTGAGACTGACCAATAGGACGAGAGGTGTAAATGTTGCTGGTCATGTGATCTTCAGCAGAGCTCTGATTGGTTCTCACAGACCTTAAGTACAAAACTGAAACAAACAAAGACAAATCAATAGTGAATTATAATATTAAAGGCATTTGTATCAGAAACAAATACAGTGTTTGTGTCTGATATAGTCTTATCTTTTGACTTTGTGCCACAGAAGCAGCAGCAGAATTAATCCAACTATTGCACAGATAAGTCCAATGATCAACATGACAGGAAATGAAGAGCTATGTTCCTTTGCTGCAAGAATTTATCTCATGTTAATATTTACAACTCACATTGTAGCAGTGCTTTATAAAAACACCTTCAAACCTCCAACTTTGTGTTTCTATTTTGAATTAAAAGATCATTCTCACATTTGAGTGAGATCCAACTCTCTGGAGAAGTCCAAATGTGTGGAGATCTTGGGCCTTGTTCTTGTCCCTCACATTTATAAAAACCCTCGTCAGACTTGGACACTGCAGAGATGTTGAACTCACTTTGGGTTCCATTTTGGATTAGTTTTCCATTTTTATAGAAAAGGACAGAAGAAAGAGCAGTAGATGTGTTGAGTTTACAGCCGAGAGAAACAGGTGGTCCCTCAGTCACAGGATGAACAGGACTCACAAGGACAACATCACCTGTGAAAAGTCACACTTGGACTATTACATTATCACAGCAATAAAAGAAGAGGATGGCTGTATTCATCTATTCTATAAAAATGAAATGAAAAAGTCATGTTGAGGGTATTGCTCAGTTCTCCTGATCCAGACTCACACCAAAACACTGCATTAGTTTTCTCTTTGGGGAAAAGTCACATTTAGATGTATCTGTCCAGTAGGAAGTACATTGTGGTAAGAAAAGGCCGTTCTGAGAAAAGCCTTTGAGTGTCCACTCTCCATTAGTGGAGTTGGATTGACAGCTCAGTGAGACTTTGTCAGACGTGAGGTGCTGTGATGTGTCAGGACTCACTGTGAGAGACACTGGGGACTCAACATCTGCAAAACACTAATATAAGAGAGCAGCTCAGAGTCAGTGTCCCTCCAGACTGAACCTCTGTGTCACCAGTCACTGTGGCCTTTGCTTTTCTCTGCATCACATTATGAAACGAAAAGAAACAGATCAGTTTAAATAAATCACTTTTAGAGAAGCAGCTGTGTCCACTTTCTTCTCACTTTAATCAAACACATGTTGTTACAAAAAAAGAACTAAATCAAGACATTGTATTTGAGTGTATTAAAGACAAAAGAAATCTAAGTCATAAATATGAAAATGAATAGTTGTCCAGACTCACTCAGTTCTTCCAGTGTGGTCTCTCTGCTCCACAGTGTTGTGTCTATTTCTTTTCTTTAGTTTGAGAAACAAAACAGTCTAAATAACAGCAGTAAAATAAACTGTTCTACACACCGACTGATTACAAGTGCTTGATTTCAGATTTAATAAACGGAGTTGGGTAAGGCAGTATTTCAGTGGCTGCCCCCTGTGCATGGACTGACCTGCAAAAGGACTTCAATCCATCTGAACTTGTTACTTTAGGAGAATTTAAATCGATCCTAAAGAAGCGTGAACTCAAGGAGCTTGGTAAATGTAACTGTTTTTAAACTCTTTTGTAACTATTGAGAGTAAATATTGTTCTTTGTGTGTTTGATAATTCTTGTATTTGTCACAAACTGTGTGTAATGCTGTCGTCTTGGCCAGGTCACTCTTGGAAAAGAGATTTTTGATCTCAATGAGGATATCACCAGGTTTAAGAACGGATATAATAAATAACTTTTTTCTTAACTGTTCACTTTCTGTTGCTTTGACTTTTATTTTTCTTTCAGATCTAGCTTTAAAAACACAAGTGTACTCATCAGTTTGTAAAACAGTGACAGTATTAGTTGATTCTGTGACGATGTGTTGGTCCATCCTCTGCAGGAGTAGACACCTCTATTTGAGACACTGACACCAGCTGAGTATTCTTTCATTGTTTCCCTCTGAGAGTCCGAGGCTGACTTTAGTCTGAACCATTCATAAGTTCCTTTAAAGCCTCGGCTTCACAGCTCAGAGTCACACTGCTCTGTTCTGGGATGGTGTCACTGGAGCTTTTCAGATGGACTCTGCGTCTATTTTCTGAAAATACAACAGAATAAGAAATGCAAGAAAATGGTTACAGTTACTGAGTTCAATGTAGGACATGGTGAAAGTAGTTTTATTGTTTGTTTGTCTTTTGTGAAAGAAATAGCAGCTGTTGATGAATGTTTGTTTAATGGTGACATTTGTCCTTGTTTTCCATATTTTAACTGTGGAGACTGCGATGATGAGTTGAATGAGTTTGAACTGTTTCGGTGTGAACCTTTCCTCCATGAGTCCAAACAGAACAGAGCAGAAGTTTACATTAAAAGTGAGTCCAAGTCCGTTTAGTTTGGTCCACATTTCTTTTAAGTGACAGCAGTCTAAAAACAAATGTGTGTGGGTCTCGTCCTCAGAACAGTTTTGGTGCTTACATAACAACTCCATGAAACAGTGGCTCTGAGCGGGAGTTTGGTCACTGATATAAGCCTCTTATATCTCCAAGACTTTCATCAGAGTCTTTACAATCCAGGAGCTTTATCAGTGCTGCACATTCATCCTCATTTAAATATTTATACAAGACAAAAACACCCACAACAATGTCATTAAGTTTGTTCAAAAGCCTTTTTGATGTTAAACCGTTCCAATCCAGGACATATTTATGAGTAAAATCACCATTGAAACTCTGGTCCTGACGTGCTCGTCCCACTCTCTTCCTCCAACACTTTTTGTCTCCCGCCCAACGTGCATTTCTTATAAAGTCTAATGATGTGTTTTTATAAAGGCTAGCATTCATTTTAGGCTTAAATCTATGTTCCTTAACCCTCCATGTTTTTACTTTTAAATAAGACACAAACACAATATCAATATCTCAGAGAAAAATTGCAAAGAGTTTGCAGCTATCATCATCTACAGTGCATAATATCATCCAAAGATTCAGAGAATCTGGAACAATCTCTGTGCATAAGGGTCAAGGCCGGAAAACCAGACTGGATGTCCTACCATTTTAGTCGCTTAAGGGTGGGGTTATGGTATAACACGCTAAACAGAACCAATGTCCAGACTGAGAAGTACGTTTGGCTGGTTTCTGTTTATTCAAAACAAAAACACAATGTGATGAATGAATATAGTAGTCCAGTGGTCTATGGCAGCAGGAGAGATGGATGGATGGATATTGCATATGTCCTGGAGTTAATCCCTGTGTGTTTGGATATTACCTGGGGGAGGAGTGCTGTTATAGCAGTGACTGTAGCACTTGGACAGATGCATGTAACAAATCTACTGTTTGTCTCTGACAGCACCGTCTCCAAGCAGCAGGATATCTCTGTCCTTCACTTTTGACATAGATTCTCTGTCTCTGTTTGCCTGGTGCTTTTTCACAGATTCATGTTTCCTGTTTTCCAGAGAATAGGTAACATTTACTCCATGTTTTTCAGTCACAGTAGTTTTCTGGTTCATTCACCTTTAGCTCAGTCAGTGGTTGGAATCTGTTTTTTAGCTGGATGTTTGCTGATGTTACATATGCTTCTGTGATGCCAGCATTCTTTTTTTCTGATCCAGTGCTGCTTTGGCTGGGCACCAAGTTTATGCAGGTGGCATCATGTTCAAACAATTTTGTCAAAAAGAGTTTGTAGTAGTTGTTTTTACCTCAGACATGTTGAAATAGATTCCAAGGCTCCAGTTGCTCAGCAGGTCCAACGTGTTGTTGAAAAAGTTAAAAGAAGTAAAAACATAAAATCCAGTTAAAAGAAAGTAAAAAGTTGATCATAAAATCATTGGCTAAAAGGTGGAAATGACTAAAAAGAAAAGTAAAGCTGGCATGAGCAAACAGAAGTGTCAGGAGCAGCAGGAGCATGCATTACCTCTAACCCAGTACAGTTCACATTTACTAAAGTATTTAGGCAAATGTAAGTTCAAATCAAAGTCCACTATTTTATAAAAACAGTCCTTACACACACAGTAACACACAGTGAGCTGGAGAATAAAACATTTGTTTCTGTGATTAACAGTAACAAGACTTTTTTTAAACATCAGTTTTTACTTTGTTCTGTCTTTGCAGAGCCCCTCTACAGTTACCTGTCTGCTGCTGCTTCTCTGTCGGCCCAGTCCAGTCCAGTCCAGTTATCGGTCTGCTTCTCTGTCGGTCCAGTCCAGTCCAGTCCAGTTATCGGTCTGCTTCTCTGTCGGTCCAGTCCAGTCCAGTCCAGTTATCGGTCTGCTGCTCTGTCGGTCCTCTCTGCTCCTGCACAGCTGACACAGCCCAGCCTCCTGGTCCATCTACAACTTCAGCTTCTTTTAAAAAAACTTAAACTCAATCAAATCTCTCTTTATTAATGTGCTTCTAGGTCTGATGGCATATTTAAACTGTATTTCAAGCTTTTAAATCTGACATGATTTATACACTTCATAAGTGCACCGAGTTAAAAACTTGTAGAAAGTGTTTTTATTTTTAAATAATCTTTTAAATAACATGAAAGTAGATAAAAGCAAACATTCATTCCAGTCTGTCATTGAACATTCAACAAAATAACTAATTTATTGTGTCAGCAGGCTCATATTCAGACACAGACTGAAAATGGTCAAAGATTGAGAGATGGAAATTCCGGTCTTTTTTTATGGAACCAGATTGCTCTCTTTCGGCTCTTCATTTAGAACCACTTGTGGCTTTTTTAATTCAGACAAATATTAATGTGATTGAATAATTTACATAAGATATGTGCATTCATATCAATGTTTATTTACACCTTAAAATTTACATTATGAATAAAAAAAAGTGAAACTACCAGACACTACTAAGTCTAAACATGTGTATTGAACATTTTATATAAACTATCAAAATAAAACCATACTAAGCAAACCACACTTAAAATATATACCGAAAAAAAAAAAAGCTAGTTATTTTTACTTTATAAATTCTACATTCTGCCTTGTTTTTATTAAAATGCATCCAAATGCTACATCGTTTACAAGTCTTTCACATTTGTGCAATGATCTACTGCTGCTACAAGATCAGCAGATTCTGTAGCCATCTTTAAAAAACACCTGAAAACACATTTCTTCCATCAAAATCTGACTGACAAACACTGAATTCTACTTCCTGTCTATCGATTCCTTCTCTTAAAAAAAAAAAAAATCTTTCCTATCTTTAGCTGTGAACACTGTGCTGGGTTGTAACAGACTAGTTTTTGGTGCAATTATGCTTTTTTCTACCTTGTGTTGTTAAAATTGCTTCCATCGTTTTCCTCTACTTCCTGTGTATTGATTCATTCTCTTTTTAAAATAAATAAATCTTTCCTATCTTTAGCTGTGTATACTGTGCTGGGTTGTTGTAACTGACTAGTTTTTGGTGCAATTATGCTTTTTTCTACCTTGTGTTGTTAAAATTGCTTCCCTCACGTGTAAGTCACTTTGGATAAAAGTTTCTGCTAAATGACTAAATGTAAATGTATTACTCATCTTGTTTTCTGACCCGATATTTAGCAGGATCTTTTTCAGCTAAAGGAGCTCAGATTTCCGAAGCAACAGCTTCTTCAAAACGAAACCAAGTAAAAACATTTAACAATAGGACTGACTTTTTTTAAAGAAACACATTTGATTGTAATTTTACTCAAAAAATTCCTACATTCCCTTTTTAGTGAAAAATATGTGGCTGCTCGTTCTCTTTAGTGAAGAATAGAACATATGGACATATTTATTGTAGACGACAGGAACTGTAAACTCAAAAATCTCTTTACATTTAAACCTGAAGCTATTATACATCTGTGTAGAACTAAAACTTGACACAAATAAATATTCACACATTCCACTTCCTGTTTCCACATTTCATCAGCTCTTATCCTCAGCTGCCGACTGTGACCTGGCAACCTTTATTTCACTGTTAAATGTGCGACTTAAACAATTGGGTACAATCAAATGTAATTATAAAACATTATATAAGGCTTAAGAATCTTGTAAATAAACAGACACATGCATTGTGTTGGTGTGAAACCAAGGTACGTATTGAACCGTGGACCGACTGTATTGTTGTATCAGTACAGCTTTTTGTTGTTCATTACTCTGTACGAGCAGATTTGAAATGCTGAGAGCTGTTCTCACACAGATCCTGCAGTTTATACAGCGCTGTCCATCCCAGTTCTTCAGGAGCGGGTAAAACATGTCCATCATGTTTTGGCTAGTGAACAATTTTTTATAGAGTTTGTTTCATATTAATTGTATATTATATGCTCTCACTCCAGCTCCAGTTCATATGCTTATCCACATACACTTATGACTTAATGTCTTTAGCTGTACCTCCTATTGGCACCATGCTAATCCAAACTAGACAAAGACATCACATGCACTACATCTAATTATTGTTGAGGGACATGCTGTCCTGTACACTTAGTGCCATATACACGTAAACCTATACGAATCTATGACTGACACGTCAGCTCAATACACGTCCATCCAAGACCCTGGAGCTGAAAGGCGGGCATAATGTACACCTACAAAAAACTTCAGGATGCAGAGTCTCATTGTGGTCCACACCTCCCCATTTCCACCCCAGCGTGTTGCTTTAGGTGTCGAGAAGAAGTCTGTTTAGAGTAAAATATCTCTCCACACAGCTCACATGGTATCACCAACTCTCGAGTGTGTTGAAGGTAATGTCTCCTAAAGAACTTGAACTTCTAAATGTCTTTCCACAATGGTCACAATAGTACGGTCTGTGTCCTGTGTGGATGAGCTGGTGTTGTTTTAAACTACCTGCATGTGAAAATGTCTTCCCACACAGGTCACAACTGTAGGGCTTCTCTCCAGTGTGGATGAGCTGGTGTCGTTCTAAACTACCTGCCCGTGAAAATGTCTTCCCACACAAGTCACAGCTGTGTGGCTTCTCTTCAGTGTGGATGCGCTGGTGTTGTTTTAAATTATCTGCCTTTGAAAATGTCTTCCCACACAGGTCACAGTTGTATGGCTTCTCTCCAGTGTGGATGCGCTGGTGTTGTTTTAAATTATCTGCCTTTGAAAATGTCTTCCCACACAGGTCACAGTTGTAAGGCTTCTCTCCAGTGTGGATGCGCTGGTGTAGTTTTAAATTATCTGCCTTTGAAAATGTCTTCCCACACAGGTCACAGTTGTAAGGCTTCTCTCCAGTGTGGATGAGCTGGTGTTGTTTTAAACTACCTGCATGTGAAAATGTCTTCCCACACAGGTCACAGCTGTATGGCTTCTCTCCAGTGTGGATGCGCTGGTGTTCTTTTAAATGACCTGCCTGTGAAAATGTATTCCCACACAGGTCACAGCTGTATGGCTTCTCTCCAGTGTGGATGAGCTGGTGTCTTTTTAAATTACCTGCATGTGAAAATGTCTTCCCACACAGGTCACAGCGGTAAGGCTTCTCTCCAGTGTGGATGAGCTGGTGTCGTTTTAAATGACCTGCCTCTGAAAATGTCTTCCCACACAGGTCACAGCTGTATGGCTTCTCTCCAGTGTGGATGCGCTGGTGTCTTTTGAGACACTGCACAGTGGTAAACTTGTTCCCACACTGGTTGCACGTGTGCATTATAGAAGCAGTTGCTGTAGTCAGCTTCTTTATTTAATGAGCTTCTGACCAAGGATCCCTTGTTTCTCTGTAAGAGACAGAAATGTTAAAGTGAGAAAAAGATCACTTTAATACAAGTTCTCAACATCTTACCAACTTGGGTTCAACCAGTTGAACGCAGCATAAATAAAAAAAAAAAAAGGCCCCTGGGACAAGAAAAGAAACAGCTTCCCCTTTAAAACCTCGCCCAGATTTCTTTGCTTTAACCTTGCAGAACCCTCACAGACATGTTAAAAAAGAATACATTATTTAGCAACAGTATAATGTACATAATAGTTACTAAAATGTAATAGGAATAATATACCCCACCCTCCTCCGTCATGCGTCGTATCTTGAATGAAAAAAATAAATTTAAAAAAACACAACCTTCATCAATAAAATTTTTTAATTTTTTAATTTGGGTTTGTTATGGTGAAGACGTAGATGAGTCCCACGGTAAGGTTCTTAATTTACTGGTCTTTGTTCCCAATTTCTTATGGTCTACGACCAAAAGGGACATCTTAAATACAGAAGACAAAAACAATAAGCACTACTTTAGAGACAGTCACCAGGACAAGCCCAGAGAACAGCAGCTGCTCCTCCACATTAAGAGGAGCTGAGAGAGGCTCGGTCATTGGTTCTGGAAGCCTTTTGGAGACGTTCTAACACTGTTTAAATAATGTTAAGAAAAGACTGGCAAGAAACAGGCCTCTGGAGGGAAAAGAATGTACTCTGGGAGACGAGACGCACAGCAGCCACGCCCGTAAAGCTGGGGGATGCTAGGGTGATTCTCAGGGCCTATAAAGATATTAGATAAAAAATAACTTTGTGTTTGTTGCAAAAACGTACAAGAAAAAAAAAAGAGGGTTTTGCTTGGTTCATTTGCCCAGATAAACAGTGATACATGGAGTTGTAAATAATATCTTTGTCGCCCTCTTCTGGTGAATACAGAGTAGTGTTTGAAACAAGTAGAGCACATTTTGTGTAAATACTCTGCCACTGACAGATTTATATTATAAAACTGCATGTTTAAACTTTAATTTCATTGTATTTGAATATTGTCTTTTTTAAAGTGACCTGACCTGTGATTTAAAATGCATCAAAAAGAAGGTGAAATTAAACAGAGACCACAAAAGAATTGTTTTACACTGCTTTATTTCTGGTTAATTTGCAAACTAACTCCAGCATACTAACTATGCAATCAATTGGGTTTTATGAAAATCACTCTGTGCTCGATTTATTAGTCTGGCTATGTGGCTAGGCTAACTGTAACATACCAAACATAGTTTGTATAAATGAGCACATAATTAACGATTTACGGCTTCGATCAAATGTTCACAAACATGTCTTGCAGCTTGAAAAACACTTTTTCTATTTTACTTATGTGTGTGCATTTTGAATAACATAAAAAGCCTACTTTTCTCTGACCTGTTGAGTAAAGTCAGAATGCATTAGGAGACGTGGACAAAGTCCAAGCGGACAGTTTCAGACAAACTCTGGCCAGGCCGTTTTTACAAAAGTGGCCGGACTGTTTTCGTAGAGGCTAAAACAAAGCGCCCTCGTGGTTGTGGCTAGTTTTTCAAAGCAGCTCAAACTCTGCAGATGTAGTCATTTTGAACATGGATTACTCCATAGACGTGTAACGCTAGTGAAGACGGGATTAGCTCCGCCAGTTTCTTCGTTGACTACATTTACACTTTTCTGCAGCAAAGCCTCTAAAACACGACCCTTTTAAAATGTGGTCACACTCACAAACAGACAAAGACACGGACAAACCTGGATTGTTGCAGGCGACGTCCCAGACGAGACTGTGACTCTGCAGCGGGAGGCGGACAAAGACGTCTGCTGTGAGCGAGTCTTCGTGTTTACACAGAGACAAAGCTCAGAGTAGGACAGTGTTTTATTCATAAATGTCCGTCCTTAAAGTCGGCAGGCGTTGTTGGACAGCTCGTCGGCCATGGCGCTCAGTCTTCTTCTTCTTCTTCTCTAGTATTATTGGTGGGTCGCAACCAATTTTTTTAAGTGCATACCGCCACCTACTGTACCGGAGTGTGTAATTCATGTTCTAGTACTTTAAGTTACTTTCTATTGATAAAAAAAAAAGTTTCCAAAGGGAACTTTCATTATTTCATCATCTTTTAATTTTAATGCTGTTTTTGCAATCTCATCAGCTTTTTTATTTCCCACTACACCAACATGAGCCGGGACCCAAACAAATTTTACATCCCCACCATTTCTTTGTATTCTCAGCATTATTGTATATATTTCATTCAATATATCATCTCTTAAGGTCTTTTTAGAATTCAAACTAACCAGGGCAGCAGAGGAATCTGCACAAATGACCGCTCTCTCTGGTCTCACCTCTTCTATCCACTGTAGCCCTAAAATAATAGCAACCATTTCTGCTGTATATACAGATAATGTATTAGGGCTGCACGATAACAAGAAAAATGATAATCACGATTATTTTGCACAAAATTTTAATCACGATTAATAATCACGATTATTCTATTAGTTAAGAACTTTTTTTTAACTTAAGTAATTTTATAACAGCAATATATAAAATAAAAACAAACATTATAAACAGAACATAAATACTGCAAGTCATTGTATTTAAACTTCCCAATGAAAATGTTTAACTCAAAATATAAAGTGGGCCTCTTTTACATGGCAAATGGAAATAAATAAAATTCGAATAAAACTCCAATGTGAAAAACTTTTTTTTCCCTATCCTATGATAGGCTTACATGTATGTGTGCATACATGACATGTTACAGGTTTTTGGCTAGAAACACAAGTCTGTCAACATGATCTGGCTTTAAGGAGGACCGCAAACAAGTAACAACATTCCCCCCTGTACTAAAAGCTCTCTCTGAAGGAGAACTTGTGGCTGGTATGCACAAGTATTTCTTTGCCACTTTTGAAAGCCTTGGGTAGACCAGTGAGACGTGACGCAGTTTATCATCCGTACACTCTCAACCCATAAGAAAAAAGAATGATTTCTAACACTACAATGTTTGTTTTGTGCTTGGTATTTACATATTGATATTGCGACGATTATGTTTAATTAATCGTGGGAGACAGATATCGTTATCACGATTAAATTACGATTAATCGTGCAGCCCTATAATGTATCATTAATTCTTTTACATATGCCTACATCAAACTCTGGTATAGACTCCTGATCCTACATGTTCTGTCCCTGGATCTTTAGATCCGTCTGTAAATATTAGCATGTAATTAAAATAATTCCTCTTCACATACTCTTCAACCAAATATCCTATATCCATATAACAAGATTTTGTAACTGACATCTTAAATCCCCAATCATATGACCATCTTTCAACTTTTAATATCGCATTCTGAATACTATTAGTCACATGTCTAATGTTTTTCCCTCTTTTCCATATAGCCCCATCATCTGCATAAAGTAATGATCCAATATCTCTATCAACATTTATAAAAATATCGTTTATCATTATATTAAATAGAATAGGACTTATAGCACTCCCTTGAGGGATACCATTTTCAATATTAAAGTACTCCGACAAATCATCCCCAACCTTTACACGAAAAGTTCGGTTAGACAGGAAGTCTAACACCCAGTTGTATAGCCTTCCACCAATACCCATTTTATGCATTTTAATCAATAATCCTTCTCTCCACATTGAATCATAAGCTTTTTCAATATCAAAATATACTATAGCCATGATCTCTTTCATACTAATCGCCTTTTGTGCCTCATTGCTAACTTTAACCAAAGCATCTACCGTTGATCTTCCTTTACGAAATCCACTGGTATTTATTTAACATTCCTCTTTGCTCTAAATAATATGTCAATCTACAAACAATTATCTTTTCCATCCATTTACATAGATGTGATGTTAAGGCTATAGGTCTGTAGTTCCCTGCATTAGCTAAGTCTTTACCTGGCTTACCAAAAGGAAGTATCAATGCACTTTTCCAGCTATCAGGCATTACACCTTCTCTCCATATCTTATTAAACAGTTTTAGAATAATTTCCAGTACTTCTTTTGGTAATTGTCTAAACATTGCATAGCATAGTTGATCTTGCCCTGGAGCCGTATTTCCACTTCCCTCTAAGGCCATTTTTAACTCATGTAATGTTAAATCCATGTCAAGTGCCGCATCTTCACTGTCTTTTTCATAATTACCTCGCTATTTGTTCTTAAAATATCCTTTTTCCGTTGTTTACACTGTAAAAAAAAAATCCTAATTTTACAGAAAATAACTGTAAATTTTTTAGAGTATTTTTCTGTTATTTTTAATTACATTCAAAACTCTGTAAAATTACAAACAATATCTGTAAATTAATGAATTGACTGTTAATTTAAGGATTATATCAGTAATGTCAAATTACAGTAATGTTTATTTTTTATACAGTACAATTACTGTATTATTTATACAGTATTTTTCTGTTTTCTTAAATTACGTATAAAGTAGTGTAAAATTACAATAATAAAGTGTTATTAAATGTGTAGCTCATTATTTTAAAGGTTTATATCCATACTAATAATCTAACATATTTCCTTGTTATTTTAAAGTAAATATTTTTTTTTATACAGTACAATTACTGTATTATTTATACAGTGTTTTTCTGTTTTCTTAAATTACATACAAAGTTGTGTAAAATTAGAATAAAAATGTGTAGCTCATTATATTAAAGGTT
The DNA here is from genome assembly GCA_024416835.2 of Perccottus glenii. NCBI lineage: Eukaryota > Metazoa > Chordata > Actinopteri > Gobiiformes > Odontobutidae > Perccottus > Perccottus glenii. The sequence continues at coordinate 97,769 of JALDQB020000155.1, read as the reverse complement.
TATATCCAGTTTAGATTAAGACAGGATTAGACCTTAGTTTAATTAGGGCATGCGATTAGCTTTTAAAAATGTGCCTTAGATAAAAAAAAATACATTATGTGTGCATCTTGAGACAAAACAATGGCACTGACATATTTTAAGACATGTCAGTGCAAGTTGCTTTCAGGTAAAACAGCTCAAACATGCATTTTAGTCTGAGACTACAGGCTTAATGATTGGTTATTCGGAGTGTGATCCAGGAATCTGGCCAATAACAACTATGCGCGCCTTTACAGTTCAAATTTGAATACGTCAGTTGGAGTGAGTGAGTGAGTTTGTGAGTGAGGGCGGGCGCTGCTGCTGCTCAGGATATTCAGTATTAACTTACTTCTGTTCTGTGGCTTTTTATATTGTTTAAACATGGATTGGTTTACATCGGACTGCTACATTTTATTTTGAGCGAGTTGCAGGATGTAAATGAAGAACAAACACGGAAGATGGACAACGATTTTTTTTTTAACAAGGCGTAAAGGACATAATGCAATCTGCGGAAGGTAACGTTAAATAACTTTTTATTTTATAAAAAAAATCTGCTAGCGTTACATCAAAATATAGTGTGTTAAGTTGATAATCTAAACGCGATTACATATTTCAATGTAGTATGCTAATATTATGTGTTGTTTGCATGTGTAAATATTGTCAGCTAACAGTTATTTAGATTAGCATAGGAGCTTTACAATGAGTGAAATGAGAACATTGTCTTTTTAGACAGAGAGGAACTCGAACCATAACGTTACTCCGCGCTTGCCTAGCCGGTGCTAGGCAAGCGCGAGTCAATAGATCCCTGTAGCCTGCCATTAAAACAGTTTTACCCACTCCACAGTACACCAAAAGCAAATCGATTATAACGGCAGACTACCGATGTAAATGTCTGTTGAGAGAATAATGTTAGAACTCAAACTACACTTGCATCTCAATGTTTGCATTACATTTACTGGAACTAGTTTCTCAGCAGCGGCAGAATTATACTTTGCTCCGGTTAGTACTGCGCCGGAAAGTAAACAGAACAGAAGCGCACTACAGTCGGGACGGTAGGTTGCCTAGGTAACTTAATATCACTCCTCCGCTGCTGTAGACTGTGCTAATAAATACAGGGAACAAAGTCTAACTATTACAATGTAATGCAAGGTTACACTGGCCCTCCAGGAGTTTGGCACATTCTCCCAAATAATTTACTCACCCTCATGTTATTCCAAACATTTATGCATTTTGATTGCCAACATTCTTCAAAAATATCTACTTTTAATGCTTGACAAAATAGAAATTTCAGGTTTGAAAAGACATGATGGTGAGTAAATGATGACAGAATATACATTTTTGGGTGAACTATCTCCAGTACTTTAATAATCGCACTCAAGGAGATTAGACCTTCTTTTTAACGCATAATCATCATCAATCCTTTATTGAGAAAATTGAGAGAAATAATCCATTGTTGTTGTGAATCTACATGTTCCTTCTTTTGGTGATGCACATTTTTGTCACATCAGACACAAGTTTTAGATACCAGACAAAACAGAAGACAAACAGACAATTTAAATACAATTTATTAAGCTTGTTTAAAGGAAACAAAAATAATTTAAATCATCCTTTTAAGAGAATCATAGTGTGTTTTTTTTCCTCCCAGATGCACCAAGGATCCAGTTGATTACTGGCGTTTGCAGGATTGCTGAGACGCTGCTGAGTCTTGAACGCGGATTGACAACAGACCCGAAGAGAATACAATGCTGAATAACGTTTTTTTGGACAAAACTTTATTTTCGATGCTTCAAAAAATTCGAACTAACCCACTGATGTCACATGGACTACTTTGATGATGTCTTATTACCTTTCTGGACATGGACAGTATACCGTGCATACATTTTCAATGGAGGGACAGAAAACTCTTGGACTAAATCTAAAATATCTTAAACTGTGTTCCAAAGATGAACGGAGGTCTTACGGGCTTGGAACGACATGAGGGTGAGTCATTAATGACATAATTTTCATTTTTGGGTGAACTAACCCTTTAATGTTTAGAATCAATAGTGGTGTGAAATCTTGTATGTATCAGTTTTGTGTAGAGTATGTTTAGAAAATTTCACTTTAATCCTAAAGTTTGAGAATTTGATAACTGTTCAATAACTACTAGTTAAAACGTTGTATTTAATTTAAGATATATACTGTAATTTATCAACTGAATCATTCCATTTAATTTAGATTATATGTTTACGGAAATGATTTAAATCCGTTTTATACAGTTTTTTTTTTTACAGACTTATTTTGTCTTCCAAAAATAAAACTGTTAATGTACAACCTTGAGCACGTCTTGACAAGTTATTGAATGTGTTTGATCGTTATAATTTAGCAAAGGTCTGTTAAATAACAGTGTTTGTCATTAGAACCTTTAGTGCTGTCACTTTATTGAAGGTGTTTGATTGTAATAATTTAGGAAATACCTGTAAAATAACAGCGTTTTCCATAAAACTATTAGTGCATCACTTTATTGAAGGTGTTTGACTGTAATAATTTAGGAAATACCTGTAAAATAACAGTGTTTTCCCATAAAACTATTAGCGCATCACTTTATTGAAGGTGTTTGACTGTAATAATTTAGGAAATACCTGTAAAATAACAGTGTTTTCCCATAAAACTATTAGTGCATCACTTTATTGAAGGTGTTTGACTGTAATAATTTAGAAAATACCTGTAAAATAACAGTGTTTTCCCATAAAACTATTAGTGCATCACTTTTATTGAAGGTGTTTGGTCATTACAATCTAGGAAAAATCCATAAAATAACAGTTTTACACTGTAAAAAAAAAACCCCCGTAAAAAAAACGGTCAAATGACTGGCAGCTACGGCTGCCAAACAAAAACCGTAAAATTAAAGTAAAATATCTTAAATCCAATAAAGTGCAAATACTTGCCGTAGCTGCCAGTCATTTGACCGTTTTTTTACGTTTTTTTTTTTTACAGTGTAATTTCTTTGTGTTTAAAATCTACAAACATAACAATGTGTCTTCACATATCAAATGTTATCTCTGAAACATTTTGAAATGTAATGCTAAATATTGCCTTATTTTGGATTTCATGAGAGCTAAAAACAATATCTCCCGGTTCTTTTGGGATGAGGGCTGGAGCTAAGACTAAGAGAATAAAAACTATAAAACCAATGTAAAGTTTGTCTGTTTAATTCCACTCAGAAAAAGGCACAAGTCCAGCGCTGTTAGACTCAATACCCTAAAGGTCATAACCTTTGGCCCCACCTCACACAGGAGGGGGCACTTCCTGTCCCAGTATCAGTACTTTTCCACTAAGTGTCCAGCCAGGGGTGACCAACTGGTTCTAACTGGTTTCAACAGATGACGTATTTAGTGTCCTAATCTAGGGTGCAGTGTAGCATGCAAAGTGTGCAAATAACACACAGAAAAGTTATAAGAGTGCTTCTTATTATAAAACACTAACAGGTAACAATAAGAGGCCGGAAAAGTTTAATGTACATATAAAGAACAGCTGGAGGACACATTTGAAACTTATTAGGTCCATTGGCAACAAGCTTGGGAATAAAAAGAGCCTCTCAGAATGTCTCTCAGAAGTCAAAATGGGCAAAAGGTCACCAATGCTGTGGCAAAATATAGTGGAGCAATATCAAAAAGAAGTTTCTCAGAGAAAAATTCAAAGAGTTTGCAGCTATCATCATCTACAGTGCATAATATCATCCAAAGATTCAGAGAATCTGGAACAATCTCTGTGCGTAAAGGTCAAGGCCGGAAAACCAGACTGGATGTCCTACCATTTTAGTCGCTTAAGGGTGGGGGGGTGGGGATTATGGTATAACACGCTAAACAGAACCAATGTCCAGACTGAGAAGTACGTTTGGTGGGTTTCTGTTTATTCAAAACAAAAACACAATGTGATGAATGAATATAGTAGTCCAGTGGTCTATGGCAGCAGGAGAGATGGATGGATGGATGGATATTGCATATGTCCTGGAGTTAATCCCTGTGTGTTTGGATATTACCTGGGGGAGGAGTGCTGTTATATCAGTGACTGTAGCACTTGGACAGATGCATGTAACAAATCTACTGTTTGTCTCTGACAGCACCGTCTCCAAGCAGCAGGATATCTCTGTCCTTCACTTTTGACATAGATTATCTGTCTCTGTTTGCCTGGTGCTTTTCCACAGATTCATGTCTCCTGTTTTCCAGAGAATAGGTAACATTTACTCCATATTTTTCAGTCACAGCAGAGTTTTCTGGTTCATTCACCTTTAGCTCAGTCAGTGGTTGGAATCTGTTTTTTAGCTGGATGTTTGCTGATGTTACATATGCTTCTGTGATGCCAGCATTCTATTTTTCTGATCCAGTGCTGCTTTGGCTGGGCACTAAGTTTATGCAGGTGGCATCATGTTCAAACTATTTTGTCAAAAAGAGTTTGTAGTAGTGTTTTTACCCCAGACATATAGACGAAATAGATTCCAAGGCTCCAGTCGCTCAGCAGGTCCAACGTGTTGTTGAAAAAGTTAAAAGAAAACTAGTTAAAAGGAAACAAAAAGTTGATCATAAAATCATTGGCTAAAGGTGGAAATGACTAAAAAGAAAAGTAAAGCTGGCATGAGCAAACAGAAGTGTCAGGAGCAGCAGGAGCATGCATTACCTCTAACCCAGTACAGTTCACATTTACTAAAGTATTTAGGCAAATGTAAGTTCAAATCAAAGTCCACTATTTTATAAAAGCAGTCCTTACACACACAGTAACACACAGTGAGCTGGAGATTAACACATTTGTTTCTGTGATTAACAGTAAATCTCATGTACAGAGGTGAACGGTCCCAACAGCAAGACTTGTTTTAAACATCGGTTTTTACTTTGTTCTGTCTTTGCAGAGCCCCTCTACAGTTACCTGTCTGCTGCTGCTTCTCTGTCGGTCCAGTCCAGTCCAGTCCAGTTATCGGTCTGCTTCTCTGTCGGTCCAGTCCAGTCCAGTCCAGTTATCGGTCTGCTTCTCTGTCGGTCCAGTCCAGTCCAGTCCAGTTATCGGTCTGCTGCTCTGTCGGTCCTCTCTGCTCCTGCACAGCTGACACAGCCCAGCCTCCTGGTCCATCTACAACTTCAGCTTCTTTTAAATAAACTTAAACTCAATCAAATCTCCATTTATTAATGTGCTTCTAGGTCTGAAGGCATATTTAAACTGTATTTCAAGCTTTTAAATCTGACATGATTTATACACTTCATATTTTAGTGCACCGAGTTAATAACTTGTAGAAAGTGTTTTTATTTTTATTATTTTTTAAAGAAACTTTTAAATAACATGAAAGTAGATAAAAGCAAACATTCATTCCAGTCTGTCATTGAACATTCAACAAAATAACTAATATATTGTGTCAGCAGGCTCATATTCAGACACAGAATGAAAATGGTCGAAGATTGAGAGATGGAAATTCTGGTCTTTTTTTATGGAACCAGATGGTTCTCTTTCGGCTCCAAACGGCTCTTCATTTAGAACCACTTCTGGATTTTTAAATTCAGACAAATATTAATGTGATTGAATAATTTCGTAGTAGTTATTTTGACTTTATAAATTCTAAATTCTGCATTTATGTTTGTTATTAAAATGCATCCAAATGCTACATCGTTTACAAGTCTTTCACATTGGTGCAATGATCTACTGCTGCTACAAGATCAGCAGATTCTGTAGCCATCTTAAAAAAACACCTGAAAACACATCTCTTCCATCAACGCCTGACTGACAAACACCATATTCTACTTCCTGTCTATTGATTCATTCTCTTTTTAAAATAAATAAATCTTTCCTATCTTTAGCTGTGTATACTGTGCTGGGATGTAACTGACTAGTTTTTTCTACCTTGTGTTGTTAAATAAATAAAAAAGACCATTTATTAATGTTTTTTCAGACATTTTTGTTAAATTGACAAAGTGAAATGTTGGACATATTTATTGTAGACGACAGGAACTGTTGTTGTGAACACTGTGCTGGGTTGTAACTGACTAGTTTTTGGTGCACTTAAGATTTTTTCTACCTCGTGTTGTTAAATAAACAAGACCATTTATTAATGTTTTTTCAGACATTTATTTTTATTTGTCAAATTGACAAAGTGAAGTGTTGAACATATTTATTGTAGACGACAGGGACTGTAAACTCAAAAAATTCTTTACATTTAAATCAGAAGCTATTATACATCTGTGTAGAACTAAAACTTGACAGAAATAAATATTCACACATTCCACTTCCTGTTTCCACATTTCATTAGCTCTTATCCTCAGCTGCCGACTGTGACCTGGCAACTTTTATCCAACTTTTAGATCCATTAAAAGTGGTTTGGAGAAAATACATTTGTTTATCTTGAAGCTATTGAAACCACTTGTGCTGTAATGTCCCGCTGTAAACTAGAGTCTGGTCTGTTCAGAACGAGAGCTGCCTCTGAGGCTGGTCATCAGCTCAGACACTGAGGTTTAATCAAACGTGAGTCTGTTTTAAATCCGGTCTTTTGAGAATTATAACAGGTCCTCATATAAATGTTGGTTTGGGAATGTTGTGCCTGGATGTTTTTTGTTTGTTTGTTTTTTGTGCGCAACAATAAAATAGTTATATACAGTATATGATTATATAAATCATTAGACTCCACATTTATTTGGCTTACATTTAGCATCTATTCACCAGTGTTACAGCTGGAACACCACTGGAGGCAAAGGGGGAGACACCACTGGAGGCAAGGGGGTGGGGTTAAGTGTCTTACTCAAGGACACAACAACAGTATGAACTGTGGGGAGAAGGGGAATCAAACCACCAACCTCCCCCTACCGCACACAGCATTCAATTCATGTTTACTTTAAATGTTACATGCAATTTTGCGTTTTATGCTTTATTAGTAAAATAAAGACAGTTTTGAAAATACAGCTTATCTTTAAAATCCCCCCACAATGACTACACCTAGTTTAAAATTAAATAAAACAATATTGGCACCATAGATTGTACTGTACCAAACTGAAAACCGTGAGCAAAAACAAAGGTACGTATTGAACCGTGGTCCGACTGTATTGTTGTATCCCTACAGCCTTTTGTTGTTTATTAATCTCTATGAGCAGATTTGAAATGCTGAGAGCTGTTCTCACACAGATCCTGCAGTTTATACAGCGCTGTCCATCCCAGTTCTTCAGGAGCGGGTAAAACATGTTGTTATAATAATTTTTATTATTATAATTGTTTATATTGTTTATAGTTACTGGGTGCTCATAGTTCTCTACAGGTCATGTCAAATCATGTCATGTCCTCCATGTTAGTCCAAGCATGGAGTAGACATAACTAGAGACATGGCTTGTCATGGGACTTCTGCACCTGGAGGTGGGGCCTTGGAGGAGGGTGAAGGAGAGATACACCTCCCTCTGACAGCCCCCACTGCAGTGATATAAAATCTCATGTTTTGTTTACTTCTTGAAGCAAAACACACTCTGTACCTTTGATATATCTGTGTGTCTTTGCTTCGTTCTTGCCAGAATAAAACCTGGCCTTTCACTTTTTATAATATAATCTGTCACGGTGTCTCTCTGGATAATATAAGGATATAGAATTCTTATAACACATGTCCATTATGGTTTGGCTAGTGAACAATTTTTTATAGAGTTTGTTTCATATTAATTGTATATTATATGCTCTCACTCCAGCTCCAGTTCATATGCTTATCCACATACACTTATGACTTAATGTCTTTAGCTGTGTCTCCTACTGGCTCCAGACTCATCCAAACTAGACAAAGACATCACTTTGCACTACATCTAATCATTGTTCAGGGACACTCTGTCCTGTACACTTAGTGGCATATACATGTAAACCTATACGAATCTATGACTGACACGTCAGCTCATTACACGTCCATCCAAGACCTTGGAGCTGAGAGGCGGGCATAATGTACACCTATAAAAACTTCAGGATGCAGAGTCTCATTGTGGTCGATATCTCCCCATTTCCACCTCAGCGTGTTGCTTTAGGTGTCGAGAAGAAGTCTGTTTAGAGTAAAATATCTCTCCACACAGTTCACATGGTATCACCAACTCTCGAGTGTGTTGAAGGTAATGTCTCCCAAAAGAACTTGAACTTCTAAATGTCTTTCCACAATGGTCACAGTAGTACGGTCTGTGTCCTGTGTGGATGAGCTGGTGTAGTTTTAAACTACTTGTATCTGAAAATGTCTTCCCACACTGGTCACAGCTGTATGGCTTCTCTCCAGTGTGGATAAGCTGGTGTTTTTTTAAATTACTTGCATCTGAAAATGTCTTCCCACACAGGTCACAGCTGTATGGCTTCTCTCCAGTGTGGATGCGCTGGTGTAGTTTTTAACTACTTGCACATGAAAATATCTTCCCACACAGGTCACAGCTGGAAGGCTTCTCTCCAGTGTGGATGAGCTGGTGTCTTTTGAGACTCTGCACAGTGGTAAACTCGTTCCCACACTGGTTGCACGTGTGCATTATAGAAGCAGTTGCTGTAGTCAGCTTCTTTATTTAATGAGTTTGCTTCTGACCAAGGATCCCTTGTTTCTCTGTAAGAGACAGAAATGTAAAAGTGAGAAAAAGATCACTTTAATACAAGTTCTCAACATCTTACCAACTTGGGTTCAACCACTTGAACGCAGCATAAAAAATTAAAAAAGGCCCCTGGGACAAGAAAAGAAACAGCTTCACCTTTAAAACCTCGCCCAGATTTCTTTGCTTTAACCTTGCAGAACCTTCACAGACATGTTAAAAAAGAATACATTATTTAGCAACAGTATAATGTACATAATAGTTACTAAAATGTAATAGGAATAATATACCCCCACCCTTCTCCGTCTGTGTGCCGTATCTTGAATGAAAAATATAAATAAAAAAAAACACAACCTTCATCAATAAAATTTTTAATTTTTTTATTTGGGTTTGTTATGGTGAAGACGTAGATGAGTCCCACGGTAAGGTTCTTAATTTACTGGCCTTTGTTCCCAATTTCTTATGGTCTACGACCAAAAGGGACATCTTAAATCCAAAAGACAAAAACAATAAGCACTACTTTAGAGACAGTCACCAGGACAAGCCCAGAGAACAGCAGCTGCTCCTCCACATTAAGAGGAGCTGACAGAGGCTCCGTCATTGGTTCTGGAAGCCTTTTGGAGACTTTCTAACACGGTTTAAATAATGTTAAGAGATAAAAGACTGGCAAGAAACGGGCCTCTAAGATATTAGATAAAAAAAAATAAAAAAATATATATTAATAACTTTGTGTTTGTTGCAAAAAACGTACAAGAAAAAAAAGCGGGGTTTTTGCTTGGTTCATTTGCCCAGATAAACAGTGATACATGGAGTTGTAAATAATATCTTTGTCGCCCTCTTCTGGTGAATACAGAGTAGTGTTTGAACCAAGTAGAGCACATTTTGTGTAAATACTCTGCCACTGAAAGATTTATATTATAAAACTGCATTTTTAAACTTTAATTTCATTGTATTTGAATTAGGGCTGGGCGATATGGCAAAAATGTGATCTCGAAATAAAATATCCATATTGAACGATAACGATTTTCGATATTCGATTCAAGTTGTTAATGCTTCCAGCTTAAAAATAGTATGCCTGAATGACTGAAGCCACAAAAATGAGAGGGTTCATTAAATTACACTTTAAAAGTATAGTTTACTAAAAAAAAAAATTACACATTTCCAAAATGTAAACATAATACTATTGTAAACATAATTTGTAAACATTACAGTTTTTTTCCAACCAGAAGACTAACTGTAAACAGTGTCTGGCGTTAAGAGGTACATTAAATGTGCAAAATATAAACATAAAAATATACAACTTCTAGCAAGTGCACACAATTTGTAAAACTTTCAGTTGTATTTTTTATTCTTTTTGCCAGGAAGACTGGTCTGTAAAAAGTGTCTGGATTTAAGAGGTATTTTAAATGTGCAAAACGTAAACATGAAAAATATACAACAACTAGCTAGTGCACACAATTTTTCTGTTTCCTGTATGAGATGTGGCGGAATGCGCATGCGCGGGTCTACTAGTGATGGGAAGTTCAGTTCATTTTACTGACTCAGTTCTTTAAGTCTCGTTCAGCAAAATGAACGAATCTTTTTTCAAGTCATTTCGTTCATTTCGTCCATTTCAGCAGAATCTAATTAAAATGTTGCATATTACAATTTTTAATACATTTAGTACTTTTGGAATAAAAACTATAATAACTATAAGCTAATGCATTCATGGCCAAACTTTGAAAAATAAATTATAAATTTATTGCAGCTTACTTCAGGCAGAGAGTTCAACTCACCTCTTAATCCAAATAGTTTTTTTCCTTTGTCACTTCATATTTAGCTTAGCATTAATTCCGTCAACATGTCTGGTCTGGGCCGTGACAGCCTCATGTAGCTGTAGCTAATACATCCGTCCGTCCGGAAACAGAAAGGACTTATTCATCTCCCGAGTCGTTCGTTCGTTCGTTCGTTCGTTCACCAAGTTCCAAAAAGAACGAATCGTTCATGAACGACTCATCACTAGGGGTGAACAACTCCTGCTCTGACTGCAGCTGGGAGGGGCTGCTGCGCGAGGACTGGGCCGACTATGAGTGCTTTGGGATGGGGGTGGGGCCCGCGGCAGCACCCGCTGCTCATTGATTAGAGTAAGAACGATGTGTGCTTTCACTTCAGAAAATCTCTAAAAGTCTCCAATAATTCCAGAAAAAGTCGCTAGATTTGTCGCTAGTCGCTTTTTTGAAAATTTGCCGCTAGAGGGGTCTGAAAACTCGCTAAATATAGCGACAAAGTCGCTAAGGTTGCAACACTGCTGACGTGCACGCTGCTGTCGCATATTTCTGCTGTGTGATTGGTTCTTGGATCTTTTTCTTCTTCTCTAGTATTATTGGCGGATCGCAACCAATTGTTTCCGGTGCATACCGCCACCTACTGTACCGGAGTGTGTAATTCATGTTCTAGTACTTCCGGTTATGGTTCATGGATCAATCCATATCGAGTGAAAATGTCCGGAGCTTATCATCGTTATCGATTTAAATTTTATCGCGTTTCGATGTGATATCGTTTATTGGCCCAGCACTAATTTGAATATTGTCTTTTTTTAAAGTGACCTGTGATTAAAAATGCATCAAAAGGAGGTGGCATTAAACAGAGACAACAACAGAATCCTGTTTTACACTGCTTTATTTCTGCTTAATTTGCAAACTAACTCCAGCATACTAACTATGCAATCAATTGGGTTGCTTGATTTTTTAGTCTGGCTATGTGGCTAGGCTAACTGTAACATACCAAACACAGTTTGTATAAATGAGCACATAATTATTTACTGCTTCGATCAAATGTTCACACACATGTCTTGCAGCTTGAAAAATACTTTTTCTATTTTATTTATGTGTTTGCATTTTGAATAACATAAAAAGCCTACTTTTCTCTGACCTGTTGAGTAAAGTCAGAATGCATTAGGAGACGTGGACAAAGTCCGAGCGGACAGTTTCAGACAAACCCTGGCCGTTTTTACAGAAGTGGCCGGACTGTTTTCGTAGAGGCTAAAACAAAGTGGTTGTGGCTTGTTTTTCAAAGCAGCTCAAACTCTGCAGATGTAGTCATTTTGAACATGGATTACTCCATAGACGTTTAACGCTAGTGAAGACGGGATTAGCTCCGCCAGTTTCTTCGTTGACTACATTTACACTTTTCTGCAGCAAAGCCTCTAAAACACGACCCTTTTAAAATGTGGTCACACTCACAAACAGACAAAGACACGGACAAACCTGGATTGTTGCAGGCGACGTCCCAGACGAGACTGTGACTCTGCAGCGGGAGGCGGACAAAGAAGTCTGCTGTGAGCGAGTCTTCGTGTTTACACAGAGACAGAGACTGTAGACGATCCGGTTTAGAGTCAGAATTACGATAATAGTCGACACGCGCAAATATTATGACCACGAGCAAATTATTTCTTCTTCTTCTTCTTCTTCTCTAGTATTATTGGCGTGTCGCAACCAATTTTTTCAGTGCATACCGCCACCTACTGTACCGGAGTGTGTAATTCATGTTCTAGTACTTCAGGTTACATTCTATTGATAAAAAAAAAAAAGGGGGGTGTGGGCCCTATATTTTATGATCTAATCCTGTATATTTAAGAAATTTAAAGAGAGCTTCGTAACACTCCCTTGTTACCTCACTTATCCCCAGTATCCCTTCTAAACTCCATGCCCGTCCTAATTCATATATCTTATCACGTAAGATGTTCCTCTCAAAATCAAATTTACTACACTTCATTATGACATGCTCTACATTTTCAGGAACATTACATTCCTCACATTTATCAGACACACACTTTTTCATTAAGTACATCGTTGATTTTAACCCAGTATGTCCCAGCCTTAATCTTGAAAAGATCACTTCATCTCTTCTATATTTCCCTTTGAAACCCTTCACTTTAATATATTTCTGAATGCTGTAATAGTGTCTCCCTTTATTATCTGTGTCCCACTTTTTTTGCCATTCGTCACTCACTGCTTTTCTGATTAATGATTTGGCCTCTCCTTTTCCAAAGGGAACTTTCATTATTTTATCAACTTTTAATTTTAATGCTGTTTTTGCAATTTCATCAGCTTTTTCATTTCCCACTACACCAACATGAGCCGGGACCCAAACAAATTTTACATCCCCACCATTTCTTTGTATTCTCAGCATTATTTTATATATTTCAATCCATAAATCATCTCTTAAGGCCTTTTTCGCGCATATTATCGGTTCGTAGAAAGACTTTTGGCGGATTGGGGCCGGAAACTACCGGTGGCACTGACCCTCCTGTGATTGGTCACCTTTCCAGTAATATATATATATATATATATATTTTTTTAAACTTTGTCCTTCACCCTCCGCGCATGGTCTCTCATCCTTCGAGCTCGGGTCCTCTACCAGAGGCCTGGGAGCTTGAGGGTTCTGCGCAGTATCTTTGCTGTTCCTAGTACTGCACTTTTCTGGACCGAGATGTCTGGTGTTCCCCCAGGGATCTGCTGTAGCCACTCTTCCAGTTTGGGGGTTACTGCCCCGAGTGCTCCGATGACCACAGGCACCACAGTCGCCTTCACCTTCCAAGCCTTTTCCAGCTCTTCTCTGAGGCCTTGGAATTTCTCTAGTTTCTCATGTTCCTTTTTCCTGATGTTGCAATCACTTGGTACTGCAACGTCAACCACAACGGCCTTCCTCTGCTGTTTGTCCACCACCACAATGTCTGGTTGGTTCGCCATTACCATTCTGTCAGTCTGAATCTGGAAGTCCCACAGGATCTTGGCTCGGTCATTCTCTATCACCTTTGGAGGTGTTTCCCACTTTGACCTCGGGGTTTCCAGTCCATACTCCGTACAGATGTTCCTGTACACTATGCCAGCCACTTGGTTATGGCGCTCCATGTATGCTTTCCCTGCCAGCATCTTACACCCTGCAGTTAAGTGTTGGATTGTCTCAGGGGCCTGTTTGTACAGCCTACACCTTGGGTCTTGTCCGGTGTGGTAGATTTGGGCCTCTATTGCTCTGGTGCTCAAGGCCTGCTCCTGTGCAGCCATGATGAGTGCCTCTGTGCTGTCCTTCAGTCCGGCCCGTTCTAGCCATTGGTAGGATTTCTTGATATCAGCCACTTCAGTTATGTTCGGTGGTACATCCCATGTAGGGTTTGTCCTCCCATGATGGTCCCTCCTCCAGCTCCTCTTCCTCTGTTCCCCATTGCCTGAGACATTCACTGAGCCATCTGTTGGGGCCTTATCTTTGATGTACTTGTGGATCTTGGATGTTTCATCCTGGATAGTGGCTCACACTCACTAGTCCACGGCCGCCTTCTTCACGGCTAGCGTACAGTCTCAGGGTGCTGGATTTGGGGTGGAACCCTCCATTCATGGTGAGGAGCTTTCGTGTCTTAACGTCTGTGATCTGTATCTCTTCCTTTGGCCACCTTATTATTCCGCAGGGTATCTGATCACTGGCAGGGCGTAGCTGTTTATTACCCGTGCCTTGTTCTTGCCATTGAGCTGACTTCTTAGGACTTGCCTTACTCGTTGGAGGTATTTGGCAGTTGCTGTTTTCCTTGTTACCTCTTCGAGGTTGCCATTTGCCTGTGGTATTCCAAGGTACTTGTAACCATCCTCAATGTCTGCTATTGTTCCTTCTGGGAGTGAGACCCCTTCTGTGTGGACTACCTTCCCTCTCTTCGTCACCATTCGACTACACTTCTCAAGCCCAAATGACATCCCAATGTCAGAGCTGTAGATCCTGGTGGTGTGGATCAGTGAGTCGATGTCCCGCTCACTCTTAGCGTATAGCTTGATGTCATCCATGTAGAGGAGGTGACTGATGGTGGCCCCATTCCTGAGTCGGTATTCATAGCCAGTCTTGTCGATTATTTGGCTGAGGGGTTCAGGCCTATGCAGAACAGCAGTGGGGATAGAGCATCTCCTTGGTATATGCCACATTTGATGGATACTTGTGCAAGTGGCTTGCCATTGGCCTCAAGGGTGGTTTTCCACAGCCTCATTGAGTTTGCAATGAAGTCTCTTAGAGTCCTGTTGATGTTGTACATCTCCAAGCATTCAGTGATCCATGTGTGTGGCATTGAGTCATATGCTTTCTTGTAATCAATCCAGGCAGTGCACAGGTTGGTGTGTCGGGTTCTGCAGTCTTGGGTGACTGTTCTGTCAACCAGGAGTTGGTGTTTAGCTCCTCTGGTTTCTTTGCCGATGCCCTTCTGTGCTTTGCTCATGTATTGATCCATGTGCCCACTTATCTTAGCCGCAATGATGCCTGACATGAGCTTCCATGTTGTGGGGAGACAGGTTATTGGCCGATAGTTGGATGGGACTGTACCCTTTGTGGGATCCTTCAGGATCAGGATTGTACGCCCTTCGGTAAGCCATTCAGGGTGCGTCCCATCCCTTAGCAGCTGGTTCATTTGTGCTGCAAGGCGCTCGTGGAGTGCAGTGAGCTTCTTTAGCCAGTAGGTGTGGATCCTGTCAGGGCCCGGTGCTGTCCAGTTTTTCATACCTGAGAGTCTTTCTTGGATGTCTGCCGCTGTGATGGTAACTGGATTCTGTTCAGGGAGGTTGCTGTGGTCCTCTCTCAGAGCCACCAGCCACTGTGCATCGCTGTTGTGTGATGCCTCCCTCTCCCATATACTTTTCCAGTATTGTTCAGTTTCCAGCCTTGGAGGGTCTGCTCTGCTGTTATTACCCTGCCATTGAGCGTACACTTTTGCAGGTTGAGTTGCGAACAGCCGGTTTATTCTTCTGGCTTCGTTCTCTCTTGCGTACCTCATTAGGTGGCTGGCCAAGGCTTGGAGACTTTGTTTGGCAGTTTCAATTGCTTCAGGTATGGGCATCTGGTTGTACCTCTTGGGTACCGGTTTTCTCATTGCACCTTTCTTGGCCTCTGTCAGTTGGCTTACTTCTCTACGTGTCTGCTTGATCTTAGCCTCCAGCCTTTGTTTCCATGGTGGGTACTGTTTCTCATGGCTCCCATGGTTGCTCTTATAGCCAAGCATCTCGAGGATCACTGCTGCGGAGGTGTATAGCAGCTCATTGGTTTCAGTGATGGATGTGGTAGGGATCGCACTCAATGCTGCATTCACATCTTCTAGGAGACTTTCTGATGGTACTTCACTTAGCCGTTGTAATTGGCGTCGGGGTTGCCTTGCATTCATTCTCGCCATGATCTTGTCTTTCAGGTCAGTCGCTGCCTCGTTCAGCGTTATCTCGGGGCACTATACTCGGGGCAGTAACCCCCAAACTGGAAGAGTGGCTACAGCAGATCCCTGGAAGAACACCAGACATCTCGGTCCAGAAAAGTGCAGTACTAGGAACAGCTAAGATACTGCAATGTGAACCTCAAGCTCCCAGGCCTCTGGTAGAGGACCCGAGCTCGAAGGAAGAGACCACCCGCGGAGGGTGAAGGACAAAAGTTTTTATTGCAACATGGTATACCCTCAAGGTAGGTTTTATAGCCAAAACATTTCTTTAAAGATTCAACATGGACAAATGATGAGCTGGTTAATGTCCTATCTACAGCTGATCAAGGAGTGGAGAACGTGAAGATCGTTATATGTTTACTGTACGTGGAAGTGACAGAGGAAGCTTTATATCTGGAAAAAGTGTCCATAATCAGAGGTGACCTTTTTTAAGTTGTTAATTTTGTGTTTTTGTGTCATGATTACAATTTAAATATAATTATATATATTTTTTATAATAGAATTGAACGTTTATGGCGGGATGTCAGTGTGTGTGACATCGAAATACTATGATACACTTTACATCTTAGAAATGGATCACCTTCTTGATGTGTCATCTCAAGGAACAAAAAAGGTCAAAATGAATTAATTGTTACAAACATCATTTTACGAGTTAATGATTACAATAATAATGCAACCTGTATTTGGTGAGACTAACTTCCTCATTCTTCTTTCTGATAAAGATCTTTTTGCTGTCCACCAAACATTCCACCCAAAACTTAACACTGATCTACAGGCATCTGTAGAAGGTTGGAACAACCAGCCTCTGAGAACAGAAGGAAATAAAAGTCCAAACCAGATGTGGTACTTAGGAATGATGTCAAATCCAACAAACCAGCCAGAGAACCTTCAGGTAAAACAAGGTTTATGCACTAAATATTGAAACCAGACCAGTACTATTGTTGTCTGTTTTTAATTGTCAGGATGTTCATGAGCCACACATCGACTGCAGGAGGTTGGTGTCGAATACAGAGCGGATGGAGGAATAATTGTGGTCCTGGAATTTGATATTCCCCTGACTGAAGAGCAGCTGGACTAGAGCTATTGTTGGCTCAAAATTTAAGAGACACAAACACCCGGGACCTTTACCTAATGTGTAGAGAATATGTAAATTATGTCTTGTCTGGTTAAATTGGAATTAAACTATTACAAAAGTTTTATTTCTTTCTTTATTAAAGCAAACAAGAAAACATTTACAACTTGCCTTTTACAGGATTTTTTATCGACATGTACAGCTGTCCATCCCAAACAGGGAAACTTGGATCATCCCCTGCATTTGTCTTTGGAACAGAACAGCCCAAACTCCAAATAATACAGTTAACTATGAGGAAATACTTTGAAACAATGAGACGTTCATCTTTGAGGTTAATGTGATCTGAAAAATAGTTTAAATTAAAGAGGAACAGTAATCTTAATGTTTAACTAAAGCAGAGTTTTTAACTCTATTGAATCTTTGTTGAGATTGCTAATGTTTCTAGAGACGACTAAAGTCAAATCCCCCTTGGACTGCCTGTGTGAGGTTGTTCTCAAAATCAGTGGAAGTGTTTAAGTGCTTTATGGGTAATGTAAGTGCTGCAGTAGCACATGCACTGACGATTGGAAAACAGAGTGTGTGTTGTCCATATCGTGAGTCGCAGTCCAGGTCAAAGTTTACTGTTATTTTGTCTCTTTCCTGTTCCGTCTCTACCAATGGTTCATTAGCCTGGCCTGAAATCCCCCCTTGATATTGGTACAAAGCAATAACATAATTAAGTGACATAGAAAACTGCATTTTATTTTTTATTACTTCTTTAATCAAGTTGGTGATTTCCGGATCTGTAAGTTGTAAGTGTTTTTATTTTTATCCATCCATCCATCCATCTTCTACCGCTTATCCGGGGCCGGGTCGCGGGGGCAGCAGTCTAATCAGAGACGCCCAGACTTCCGTCTCCCCAGACACTTCCTCTAGCTCTTCCGGGGAGATACCGAGGCGTTCCCAGGCCAGCCGAGAGACATAGTCCCTCCAGCGTGTCCTAGGTCTTCCCCGGGGTCTCCTCCCGGTGGGACATGCCCGAAACACCTGCCAAACGTTCCCAACAGACCCTCACAGTACGTTTGGGCCTGCCGAGTCTGTCCAGCTTTCTTCCCCGCCATCGGATCCAACTCACCACCAGGTGGTGATCAGTTGACAGCTCCGCCCCTCTCTTCACCCGAGTGTCCAAGACATATGGCCGGAGGTCAGATGAAACAACTACAAAGTTGATCATCGATCTCCGACCTAGGGTGTCCTGGTGCCACGTGCACTGATGGACACCCTTATGCTTGAACATGGTGTTCGTTATGGACAAACTGTTGCTAGCACAGAAGTCCAATAACAGAACATCACTCGGGTTCAGATCAGGGGGGCCGTTCCTCCCAATCACGCCCCTCCAGGTGTCACTGTCGCTGCCCACGTGAGCGTTGAAGTCCCCCAGTAGAACAACGGAGTCCCCAGTCGGAGCACTTTCCAGCACCCCTCCCAGAGACTCCAAGAAGACCGGGTACTCTGCACTGTCATTAGGCCCGTAAACACAAACAACAGTGAGAGACCTATCCCCGACCCGAAGGCGCAGGGAAGCGACCCTCTCGTTCACCGGGGTGAACTCCAACACATGGCGGCTAAGCTGGGGGGCTATGAGCAAGCCCACACCAGCCCGCCGCCTCTCACCGCAGGCAACTCCAGAGTAGTGGAGAGTCCAGCCTCTCTCGAGGATTTGGGTTCCAGAGCCCGAGCTGTGCGTGGAGGTGAGCCCGACTATCTCTAGTCGGTATCTCTCAACCTCCCGCACAAGCTCAGGCTCCTTCCCCGCCAGGGAGGTGACATTCCATGTCCCTAGCGCCAGATTCCGTGTCCGGGGATTGGGTCGTCGAGGCCTCCGCCTTCGGCTGCCACCCAATCCACTTTGCACCGGCCCCTTACGGTTCCTCCCGCAGGACCACGGGAGGTCGGCCCCACGTCGCTCCTTCGGGCTGAGCCCGGCCGGGCCCCGTGAGGAAAGACCCGGCCACCAGACGCTCGCATGCGAGCCCCAACCCCGGGCCTGGCTCCAGGGTGGGGCCCCGGTTGCGCCATACCGGGCGACGTCACGGTCCTTGATTTTTTTGTCTTCATAAAGGGTTCTGAACCGCTCTTTGTCTGGCCCGTCACCTAGGACCTGTTTGCCTTGGGAGACCCTACCAGGGGCATATAGCCCCTGACAACATAGCTCCTAGGATCATTCGGGCACTCAAACCCCTCCACCACGATAAGGTTGCGGTTCAAGGAGGGGGTTTTTATTTTTATAAATTTTTAAATAAACTTTTAAATAACATGAAATTAGATAAAAGCAAACATTCATCCCAGTCTGTCATTGAACATTCAACAAAATAACTAATATATTGTGTCAGCAGGCTCATATTCAGACACAGAATGAAAATGGTCAAAGATCGAGAGATGGAAATTCTGGTCTTTTTTTTATGGAACCAGATTGCTCTCTTTCGGCTGCAAACGGCTCTTCATTTAGAACCACTTCTGGCTTTTTTAATTCAGACAAATATTACCTGTTAGAGGGTGATTGAATAATTTACGTGAAATATGTGCATTCATATCAATGTTTATTTACACCTTAAAATTTACTTTATGAATAAAAAAAAGTAAAACTACCAGACACTACTAAGCCTAAACATGTGTATTGAACATTTTATATAAACTATCAAAATAAAACCATATTAAGCAAACCACGCTTAAAATATATATATAAGATTATTAAAGCTAGTTATTTTGACTTTATAAATTCTACATTCTTGTATTCTTGTACATGCCTTTATGTTTGTTATTAAAATGCATCCAAATGCTACATCGTTTGCAAATCTTTCACATTGGTGCAATGATCTAGCCTGGCTCCGCCCTCCTACGTACTTCCGCTCAATTTCATTTCGCTTTAGTACTACGTCTGGGATTGCTGTATATTCTTAGGTTTCCAGAAATCAAATTTTTGTAGGACCAATCAGCGAACAGAGGGAGTGGCTGAGAACGATGCCGTTGATGTAGTGCGTCAGTTTGCGTTGGAGTAATGGCAGCGGAGAAAGACGTGAGAAAAGCTATTCTGTCCGTTGTTGAAAAACTGCCGAATATCCAGAAGTTAAAGCCGGAGCAAGAACAATGTTTGCTAAGTTTTGTTGGTGGACATGATGTTGTGGCCCTTCTCCCCACGGGGTTCGGGAAAAGTTTGATTTTCCAGCTCACTCCGCTAGTGGTGAATGAGTTAGCTAATGCGAACGATAGGGATGCAAAGGCGAGAGTTGTTGTCGTCTCCCCTCTTGTTGCACTAATGGAGGACCAAGTGAAGGAGGCAGAAAAGTTAGGAGTTCGTGCTGGGCAGCTCGGCGTGCACGATGACCGTGACATTTTGGACGGACGCTTTAGCCTGGTGTTCGGAAGCCCCGAGTCCTGGCTGCTAAACAACAAATGGCGTCAAATGCTAGCCTCGACAATATACCAGGACAACCTCGTTGGCATCGTTGTGGATGAGGTCCACGTTACATACAAATGGTAAGTTAACATTTAATACGTTTAAACAACATAAGGGCTGTTTTGGCATAATCGATAGCTTAGACAATGTTGTAATTCGAGAATATGATACAAGATTCATGAGAAATATTGCACTCTCTATTTCGTTTACCTCAGGGGTGAGGCTTCCAAAGGCGAGACGGCATTCAGATAAAGTTTTTCCAAACTCGGAGAGCTGAGATCTATCAACAAGGAGGGTAAGTTAAATGCACGGACCTGTGTGTTGCTTCTAGCTAAGTTTTTGTGGATTATTTCATGTGTAGGCTATTATAACTTCAATATTCAGTTTATGTATAATCTCTGATTGCAAGGATTAGTTACTTTCCCTGTAATGAAACAGAATTGCGTGATTACATGGATTTAGTGCATTACTGTTCTTAGTGATGTTCATTAAGTCCTTCCTGCCATAGCCTATAACACAAACACTTGACAAATTGTTTGGTACGTTATAAAATTGAGCAAGTGTGTTTTATCTTGTATTTTTTTATTCTCCCAGGTACACCTGTTTTGGCTCTGACTGCCTCAGCTGACAAGTTAAGTTCCAAGATGGCGGCGCGAGTACATCGCGAGGCTCGGGTTCTCTCCAGTTTCTGCAATTTTGCAGTATTACTCTTGCTTATCTCGGGTCTGTTTGTGCAGAACAGTTGTGCCTTTACATCGTACACCCGGAGTGAGCTTTTGGATATTGGTTTGCAATTTTCCGACGGTTTTATGGACATCCTTCGACTCCCTCCTGAAATCACTAGGACGCCGGTGGCAGCTCATTCTTCCCGGCCGGGCGGAAGTGCTCGCAGGCGGCGTCGAGAACGTAAACAGAGAAGGGGTACACGGGGAGGACTTAGAGCTAGGCTAAAGCTAACACCTCACCGGCTCTCTTTACCCAGTATCTTCCTTGCCAATGTACGATCACTAGTGAACAAAATGGATGAGATTCGACTCAACATGACACACAGCAAAAGACTTCTGAACTGTAACGTCCTTATCTTTACGGAGACGTGGTTAAATAGTGGAATACCAGACTCTGCTATTGAGCTCACGGGACATCACATGCTCCGCGCGGACAGAACAACAGATGGATCCGGTAAGACAAGGGGAGGCGGATTGTGTATTTATATTAACAAAGCTTGGTGCACAAACTCCGCTGTTGTTGGGAGCCATTGTTCAGCTAACCTAGAGTTTCTCATGGTTAAATGTAGACCGTTCTATCTCCGCGGAGTTCACCTCCACCATTATAACTGCAGCTTATATTCCCCCGGACGCTGATGCCAAGCTTGCTATGAAAGAACTTTATGCAGCCATCAGTAAACAACAGACTATTCACCCGGAAGCAGCGTTTATTGTTGCGGGTGACTTTAATCACTCTAACTTAAAGACTGTGCTACCCAAATTTCATCAGAATGTTTCCTGTCACACCAGAGGGAACAAAACCCTAGACCATGTCTACACAAACATGGCTGGAGCCTACGTGGCAACACCCCTCCCCCACCTGGGACAATCAGATCACATATCTCTGTTCCTCACTCCCAAATATACACCCTCATCAACCGTGTGAAGCCATCAGTGAAGACCATCAAGGTGTGGCCTGCGGGGTAGATTTCACACTCCAGGAAAAGTTTCTACACACAGACTGGAGTATGTTTGCTTCCCAAGCCACCAGTGGTGCTCACACAGACATTGACTGCTACACCTCCTCTGTATTGGATTATATTAATACCACCATTGACAGTGTTACAACCCAGAAACAGATCACCACATACCCAAACCAGAAGCCATGGATGAATCAGGAAGTGCGACTCCTGTTGAAGACACGCAATACTGCCTTCAGATCAGGAGACGCACAAGCCTACAGCACATCCAGAGCAAACCTGAAGAGGGGCATCAAAAAGGCCAAGCACTGCTACAAGCTGAAGATAGAGGGACACTTCTCCAACTCTGACCCTCGACGCATGTGGCAGGGCATCCAGGCCATCAGTGACTACAAACCCACCCACTCCACCCCTGCAGCCACCGATGTCAACTTCCTGAATGAGCTAAATGACTTTTATGCTCGCTTTGAAAGAGACAACAGAGAAACTGCAACCAAGCTCAAACCCTCAGTTGACCACCCCCATTCACACTCTCATCCACTGATGTCTGCAAGGCACTGAGCCAGATCAGCACACACAAGGCTGCTGGACCAGACAACATCCCTGGTCGTGTTCTCAGGGCATGTGCGGAGCAGCTCGCTGGGGTTTTTACAGACATTTTCAACCTGTCTCTTGCCCAAGCAGCTGTACCAACATGCTTCAAATGCACTTCCATTGTGCCAGTGCCAAAACACTCTAGTCCAAGGTGCCCCAACGACTACCGCCCTGTAGCACTCACACCCATCATCATGAAGTGCTTTGAGCGG
>JALDQB020000155.1:0-70000 GCA_024416835.2 Perccottus glenii | reverse complement strand
TCAGTCGGTCCCACTCTCCGTGCTGCTCGATGTTCCTTTGCTCTGTCCGTTCCTCCGTCTCTGTCCGTCTCTCTTTCTCTCTGTTCCTTCCGTTTCAGTTCTCTCTCCTTCCTGGTTTCTTTCTCTCTTCCTTTCCTTCTACTTTCTCTGTCCGTTCATTTCTCCGCCGTAGCTCCTCTGCCCGTACCGGTCCCTGGCTCTCTCCCTCTGGTCGCGGGTCGCCCCAGGCCTCCTCATCGGCCCCTCGCTCCCCGTCCTACCAGGCATGCCTCGCGGGTACCCTGGCCTCAGGTCTCCTTAGGAATCCTCCCGGCTTCCTTTCTCCTCTCACCGGCGTCCCCGGTGCTGGTCTTTCCCCGTTCCGTTCCTCCTCTCACTTCCCGTCTGTTGCCAATCCTCCTTTCCTTTTCCGTCCCTTTCTCCTTTACTTTCTCTGTCCGTTCACTTCCCCGCCGTGGATCCTCTGCCCGTACCGGTCCCTGGCTCTCTCCCTCTGGTCGCGGGTCGCCCCAGGCCTCCTCATCGGCCCCTCGCTCCCCGTCCTACCAGGCATGCCTCGCGGGTACCCTGGCCTCAGGTCTCCTTAGGAATCCTCGCGGCTTCTTTCTCCTCTCACCGGCGTCCGCCGGCCCGGTCTTTCTCCCGGTCCCGTCCGTTCCCTTCTCACTTTTCCTCTGCTACCAGCCTCTTTTCCTTCTCCGCTCCTTTCTCCTCTGCCCGGCGTCCGCCGGGCCGCTCCCTCCTCCTGTGCCGTCCGCTTGGCTTGTCTCTCTTTCCCCTGCTCGCAGTTCTCCCGCTCTGTCTTTCCATTCACCTTTTGAACTAGACCGGGGCGCATCTCATTGGTCTCGGTGATGGCGCAGGTGTGGTGGGCGTTCCCCATCACGAGGATTCCCCCGTGCGTCACCAAAATTTAAAGGGGACGCGCACTCACACGACACCCAGTGAAAATAACACCAAGGGAAGGCAAGGGAGAAGCCGGCACCCTGTGACATGTGTATACAAGAAACTTGGTTAAGACCTCATTTAGACTTTGTAATATCAGGTTACTGTGCAGTTAGATGTGACAGAATTGGAAAACAAGGTGGAGGATGTATAACATTTATTAAGGATACTTTGGCATACAGAAGGGTAACTGTCCCAAATGAATATGAATGTATAGTAATAGAAATGTGTAGTCCCAGAGGAAATATCAAAGTAGTCAATTTTTATAATCCGTGTAAGAAATTATCAAAGCAAACATTCCAATAAATCTCAGAAAGTGTTCATAGAAGAGAAATATGGTGTGGTGACTTTAATGCTCACAATACTCTGTGGGGAAGTGATTATACAGACACAAATGGAGAAGTGGTGGAAGAACTAATTGATGAGAGATTACTTGCTTGTCTTAATGATGGAAGAGGTACCAGGGTTAATGTTACAAGATACTCAGTTTCTTGTATAGATCTTACTTTAGTCTCTGTAAATATGAGTCATTTATGTGAATGGAATGTTAAGAATGACAACAACATAGGAGTGATCACTTTCCAATTTTGTGTTCCATGAACTTTGATATGTATGTTCAGGAGGGTTATGTAATAGAGAGATGGTGTTTTCCTAAAGCTAATTGGGAAAAATTCAAAGAACTTTGTAGTGAGTACTCTGAAAGAATATCGATGGAGGGTGATGTAAATAGCTGCACAGTAGAAGTGACTTTCATGATTATTAATGCTGCAACAATCTGTATCCCTATGAGTACAGTGAATGAGAAAAAGAAAATAGTTCCATGGTGGAACAATTAGTGTAAAAATGCTATAAAAGATAGAAATCATGCATTCAGAAGGCTAAGAAAGAATATGAACCAAGATAATTTGATTGATTATCAAAGAAAGAGAGCTATAGTACGTAAAGTAATTAAGTCATCCAAGAAGAATGCATGGAGACAATTTTGCTCCACCATTGGCAGAGAAGTTAAATTGGTTGACATTTGGACAATGATCAAAAAGATGAGTGGGAAAAGGAAATCAGTTAAAATCCCAGTTCTGATAGAGGGAGAACATCAGGCAATTACAAATAAGGAGAAAGCTGAGCTACTAGGTAAGAAGTTTGCAAGTGTACATAGTGGGAGTCATTTAGATGAAATATATTAACAACGGAAAAAGGATATTTTAAGAACAAATAGCGAGGTAACTATGAAAAAAGACAGTGAAGATTCGGCACTTGACATGGATTTAACATTACAAGAGTTAAAAATGGCCTTAGAGGGAAGTGGAAATACGGCTCCAGGGCAAGATCAACTATGCTATGCAATGTTTAGACAATTACCAAAAGAAGTACTGAAAATTCAACGGTTCAAAGATTCAAAGATCAACGGTAGATGCTTTGGTTAAAGTTAGCAATGAGGCAGAAAAGGCGATTAGTATGAAAGAGATCATGGCTATAGTATATTTTGATATTGAAAAAACTTATGATTCAACGTCCTCGTTAGTATAGTGGCCAGTATCTCCGCTTGTCACGCGGAAAACCGGGGTTCGATTCCCCGATGGGGAGAACTGTTCTTGCACTGAGGCGGCTGTAGCTCAGTGGGTAGAGCGGTCGTCTTTCAACCGGAAGGTAGTAGGTTCGATTCCCGCTCTCCCCACAGTTCATACTGTCGTTGTGTCCTTGGGCAAGACACTTAACCCACCTTGCCTCCAGTGGCTGTAACACTGGTAATGTAATGTAAGTCGCTTTGGATAAAAGCGTCTGCTAAATGAATAAATGTAAATGTAAATGTGGAGAGAAGGATTATTGATTAAAATACATAAAATGGGTATTGGTGGAAGGCTATACAACTGGGTGTTAGACTTCCTGTCTAACCGAACTTTTCGTGTAAAGGTTGGGGATGATTTGTCGGAGTACTTTAATATTGAAAATGGTATACCTCAAGGGAGTGCTATAAGTCCTATTCTATTTAATATAATGATAAATGATATTTTTATAAATGTTGATAGAGATATTGGATCATTACTTTATGCAGATGACGGGGCTATATGGAAAAGAGGGAAAAACATTAGACATGTGACTAATAGTATTCAGAATGCGATATTAAAAGTTGAAAGATGGTCATATGATTGGGGATTTAAGATGTCAGTTACAAAATCTTGTTATATGATATTTACCAGAAAGAGAAGGATTAATAATATACAGTTAAAATGGTACGGTCAAAATATGGAAAGAGTGAAAGAGTTCAAGTATTTAGGATTGTGGTTTGATGAGAAATGTATATGGAAGAATCATATTAAACAGGTTGAAACAAAATGTAAAAGGTACTAAATCTCATGAGGTCAGTCTCTGGATATCAATGGGAGCTGATAAACAATCACTACTAGATATTTATAGGGCCTTAATACGATCGTGTATTGATTATGGGTGTATGGTATATGGAGCAGCAGCCAAGAGTATTTTGAGAACATTAGACAGAATACAGTTTAGAGCTTTAAGACTCAGTATAGGTGCAGTGAAAACAACCCCTACTAATGCACTACTGGTAGAAGCTGAAGAATTACCTTTATATTTAAGACGATCTAAGCTGTCTTTAGCTTATTGGATAAAGTTACAAGGATCTGGAGAGGAACAACCTGCAGCAAATGTTCTGTGTGAGTGTTGGGAATATACACAACAACTTAAAGGAAAAGGATTTGGATGGAATATTAATACTGTAGCAGAACAATATGGATTAAATAAAATTGAATATGGACCAAATACTGTATGGGGTAATGTTCCTCCATGGATATTTCCTGTGCAATGTGGACTTGAAACTTCTAGAGAAGAAAAAGAATGGAATGAAAGTAATATGAATAATATAGGATATTTGGTTGAAGAGTATGTGAAGAGGAACTATTTTAATTATATGCTAAAATTTACAGACGGATCTAAAGATCCAGGGACAGAACATGTAGGATCAGGAGTCTATATACCAGAGTTTGATGTAGGCATATGTAAAAGAATTAATGATAAATTATCTGTATATACAGCAGAAATGGTTGCTATTATTTTAGGGCTACAATGGATAGAAGAGGTGAGACCAGAGAGAGTAGTCATTTGTGCAGATTCCTCTGCTGCCCTGTTTAGTTTGAATTCTAAAAAGACCTTAAGAGATGATTTATTGATTGAAATATATACAATAATGCTGAGAATACAAAGAAATGGTGGGGATGTAAAATTTGTTTTGGGTCCCGGCTCATGTTGGTGTAGTTGGAAATGAAAAAGCTGATGAAATTGCAAAAACAGCATTAAAATTAAAAGATGATGAAATAATGAAAGTTCCCTTTGGAAAAGGAGAGGCCAAATCATTAATCAGAAAAGCAGTGAGTGACGAATGGCAAAACAAGTGGGACACAGACAATAAAGGGAGACACTATTAGAGCATTCAGAAATATATTAAAGTGAAGGGTTTCAAAGGGAAATATAGAAGAGATGAAGTGATCTTTTCAAGATTAAGGCTGGGACATACTGGGTTAAAATCAACAATGTACTTAATGACAAAATGTGTGTCTGATAAATGTGAGGAATGTAATGTTCCTGAAAATGTAGAGCATGTCATAATGAAGTGTAGTAAATTTGATTTTGAGAGGAACATCTTACGTGATAAGATATATGAATTAGGACGGGGATGGAGTTTAGAAGGGATACTGGGGATAAGTGAGGTAACAAGGGAGTGCTACGAAGCTCTCTTTAAATTTCTTACAGATACAGGATTAGATCATAAAATATAGGGCCCCCTTTTTTAATTTATTTTTTTTATTATCAATAGAATGTAACCTAAGTACTAGAACATGAATTACACACTCCGGTACAGTAGGTGGCGGTATGCACTGAAAAAAATTGGTTGCGACCCGCCAATAATACTAAAGAAGAAGAAGAAGAAGAGGAAGAGAGTTCATATCTGCACAAGTGAATTGAAATCATTTGCTCGTGGTCATAATATTTCCGCGTGTCGACTATTATCGTAATTCTGACTCTAAACCGGATCGTCTACAGTCTCTGTCTCTGTGTAAACACGAAGACTCGCTCACAGCAGACATCTTTGTCCGCCTCCTGCTGCAGAGTCACAGTCTCGTCTGGGCAAGGCTTGCAACAATCCAGGTTTGTCCGTGTCTTTGTCTGTTCGTGAGTGTGACCACATTTTAAAAGGGTCGTGTTTTAGAGGCTTTGCTGCAGAAAAGTGTAAATGTAGTCAACGAAGAAACTGGCGGAGCTAATCCCGTCTTTACTAGCGTTACACGTCTATGGAGTAATCCATGTTCAAAATGACTACATCTGCAGAGTTTGAGCTGCTTTGAAAAACAAGCCACAACCACGAGGGCGCTTGGCCACTTTTAAAATTGTCCGCCATTGTTTTAGCCTCTACGAAAACAGTCCATACTACGTATTACTTTTGTAAAAAAAAAGGTCTGGCCAGGGTTTTTCTGAAACTGTCCGCTCGGACTTTGTCCACGTCTCCTAATGCATTCTGACTTTACTCAACAGGTCAGAGAAAAGTAGACTATTTATGTTATTCAAAATCCACACACATAAATAAAATAGAAAAAGTGTTTTTCAAGCTGCAAGACATGTTTGTGAACATTTGATCGAAGCCATAAATAATTAATTATGTGCTCATTTATACAAACTGTTTGGTATGTTACAGTTAGCCTAGCCACATAGCCAGACTGATAAATCGAGAACCGAGTGATTTTTATAAAACCCAATTGATTGCATAGTTAGTATGCTGGAGTTAGTTTGCAAATTAACCAGAAATAAAGCAGTGTAAAACATGATTCTATTGTGGTCTCTGTTTAATGCCACCTCCTTTTTGATGCATTTTTAATCACAGGTCGGGTCACTTTCAAAAAGACAATATTCAAATACAATGGAGTTAAAGTTTAAACATGCAGTTTTATAATATAAATCTTTCAGTGGCAGAGTATTTACACCCAATGTGCTCTACTTGGTTCAAACACTACTCTGTATTCACCAGAAGAGGGCGACAAAGATATTATTTACAACTCCATGTATCACTGTTTATCTGAGGCTGTAACACTAGTCTTACCGACACTGAGACAGCGAGGGGAGTGACACTGGGCAAATAAACCAAGCAAGATCCCCAAGCTTTTTTTTTTCTTGTTCTTTTTTTGCAAAAAACCCAAAATCATTTTTATTTTAATTTTTTTTTTTTTGAACTAATATCTTCATGTGCCCTGAGAATCACCCTAGCATCCCCCCACCTTTACGGCGCGGCTGCTTGTACGTCTTGTCTCCCAGAGTACATTCTTTTCCCTCCGGAGGCCTGTTTCTTGCCAGTCTTTTCTTAACATTATTTAAACCGTGTTAGAAAGTCTCCAAAAGGCTTCCAGAGCCTCTCTCAGCTCCTCTTAATGTGGAGGAGCAGCTGCTGTTCTCTGGGCTTGCCCTGTGACTGTCTCTAAAGTAGTACTTATTGTTTTTGTCTTTTGTATTTAAGATGTCCCTTTTGGTCGTAGACCATAAGAGATTGGGAACAAAGACCAGTAAATTAAGAACCTTACCGTGGGACTTATCTACTTCTTCACCATAACAAACAACAATCTATGGCTTGCAGAAATGAAAATGCCTCGTACCATTTCAGACGGTAGTCTTTAGTAGCCCGACATGCAATTAACTAACCCAAATAACAGTTTTTTTATTGATGAAGGTTGCGTTTATTTATTTAGTTTTTCATCCAAGACACGGCACGCAGATGGAGGAGGGTGGGGGTATAATATCCCTTTTACATTTTAGTAACTATTATGTACATTATACTGTTGCTAAAATAATGCATTCTTTTTTAACATGTCTGTAAAGGTTCTGCAAGGTTAAAGCAAAGGAATCTGGACGAGGTTTTAAAGGTGAAGCTGTTTCTTCTCTTGTCCCAATAGCCTTTTTTAATTTATTTTTATGATGAGTTTAACTGGTTGAACCCAAGTTGGTAAGATGTTGAGAACTTGTATTAAAGTGATCTTTTTCTCACTTTTACATTTCTGTCTCTTACAGAGAAACAAGGGATCCTTGGTCAGAAGCAAACTCATTAAATAAAGAAGCTGACTACAGCTACTGCTTCTATAATGCAAACGTGCAACCAGTGTGGGAACAAGTTTACCACTGTGCAGAGTCTCAAAACACACCAGCGCATCCACACTGGAGAGAAGCCTTACAGCTGTGACCTGTGTGGGAAGACATTTTCACAGGCAGGTAGTTTAAAACAACACAAGCGCATCCACACTGGAGAGAAGCCATACAGCTGTGACCTGTGTGGGAATACATTTTCACAGGCAGGTCATTTAAAACAACACCAGCTCATCCACACTGGAGAGAAGTCATACAGCTGTGACCTGTGTGGGAAGACATTTTCACAGGCAGGTAGTTTAAAACAACACCAGCTCATCCACACTGGAGAGAAGCCATACAGCTGTGACCTGTGTGGGAAGACATTTTCACATGCATGTAGTTTAAAACAACACCAGCGCATCCACACTGGAGAGAAGCCATACAGCTGTGACCTGTGTGGGAAGACATTTTCACATGCATGTAGTTTAAAACAACACCAGCGCATCCACACTGAAGAGAAGCCATACAGCTGTGACCTGTGTGGGAAGACATTTTCACGGGCAGGTAGTTTAGAACGACACCAGCTCATCCACACTGGACACAGACCGTACTATTGTGACCATTGTGGAAAGACATTTAGATATTCAGGTTCTTTTAGGACACATTGCCTTCAACACACTCGAGAGTTGGTTGATACCATGTGAGGTGTGTGGAGAGATATTTTACTCTAAACGGACTTCTTCTCGACACCTAAAGCAACGCTGAGGTGGAAATGGGGAGGTGTGGACCACAATGAGACTCTGCATCCTGAAGGTTTTTTTTAGGTGTACATTATGCCCGCTTCTCAGCTCTAGGTTCTTGGATGGATGCTTAATGAGCTGACGTGTCAATCCTAGATGTGTATAGGTTTACATGTATATGCCATGAACAGTATGTCCCTGAACAATGATTAGATGTAGTGCAAAGTAATGTCTTTGTCTAGTTTGGATTAGCATGGTGCCAATAGGAGACACAGCTAAAGACATTAAGTCATAAGTGTATGTGGATAAGCATCTGAACTGGAGCTGGAGTGAGAGCATACAATATACAATTAATATGAAACAAACTCTATAAAAAATTGTTTACTAGCCAAAACATGATGGACATGTTTTACCCGCTCCTGAAGAACTGGGATGGACAGCGCTGTATAAACTGTAGGATCTGTGTGAGAACAGCTCTCAGCATTTCAAATCTGCTCGTACAGATTAATGAACAACAAAAGGCTGTAGGGATACAACAAAACAGTCTGTCCACGCTTTAATACGTACCTTGGTTTTTGCTTACGGTTTTTGGTTTGGTACAGTACAATTTATGGTGCCAATATTATTTCATTTAATTTTAAACTAGGTGTAGTCATTGTGGGGGGATTTTAAAGATAAGCTGTATTTTCAAAAGTGTCTTCATTTTACTAATAAAGCATATAACTCAAAATTGCATGTAACATTTTAAGTAAACAAGAATTGAATGCTGTGTGCAGTAGGGGGAGGTTGGTGGTTCGATTCCCTTTCTCCTCACAGTACATACTGTCGTTGTGTCCTTGGGTAAGATGCTTAACCCTTGCCTCCAGTGGTGTTCCAGCTGTAACACCAGTGAATAGATGCTTTATGTAAGCCAAATAAATGTAAATGTGAGGTCTAATGATAATATAGATAAATAATCATATACTATAACAATTTTTTTGTTGCACACAAAATACAAACAAAAAAAACACCCAGGCACAACATTTCCAAACAACATTTATATGAGGACCTGATATAATTCTCAAAAGACCGGATTTAAAACAGACTCACGTTTGATTAAACCTCAGTGTCTGAGCTGATGTCCAGCCTCAGAGGCAGCTCTCGTTCTGAACAGACCAGACTCTAGTTTACAGCAGGACATTACAGCACAAGTGGTTTCAATAGCTTCAAGATAAACAAATGTATTTTCTCCAAGCCTTTTTAAAATAATGGATTGTATCCAGTGGCTCCATGCACACCTCTTTTTTTCCACTTATCTTTTATTTTATTTTGTATGTAAAAAAAAAAAAAAAGGATTTTTTTTTTTCAATAGCTTTCAGGTCATGTGACCTTCGGTTATCACTTAAAACATATAAAGTTAATGTTGTCTGTTCTGCTGCTTGTGTGGACATGTTTTCACTCTCCACACAGCTGTTTTATTTTTTAATTTGTATTTTTTAAGCCCTTCAGACTGTTTGGTCAGTGGGTTGTTTTTATTCTCTAGAGCGAGGTGTTTCCAGAGAAGAACCTTGTTTTCTACTGATTTTGTTTGGTTTTAGGCACTGCTTGCTTTGTTTTCTATCACACCAACACAATGCATGTGTCTGTTTATTTACAAGATTCTTAAGCCATATATAATGTTTTATAATTACATTTTATTGTACCAAATTGTTTAAGTCGCACATTTAACAGTGAAATAAAAGTTTCCAGGTCACAGTCGGCAGCTGAGGATAAGAGCTGATGAAATGTGGAAACAGGAAGTGGAATGTGTGAATAGTTATTTCTGTCAGGTTTTTGTTCTACACAGATGTGTAATAGCTTCAGGTTTAAATTTAAAGAGATTTTTGAGTTTACAGTTTCTGTCCTCTACAATAAATATGTCCTCTACAATAAATATGTCCAATATGTCCAATAAATGTCTTAACACTTGTTAAGGGCGGCACAGTGGCAAAGTGGTGAGCACGCCTGCCTCACAGCAAGAAGGTCCTGGGTTCGATTCCCATCCAGGGCAGGGCCTTTCTGTGTGGAGTTTGCATGTTGTCCCTGTGTCTGCGTAGGTTTCCTCCGGGTACTCCGGTTTCCCCTACCACCAAAAACATGTACAATATAGGACTACAGATGGAAATTAGCTGTTAAGCTATAATCTGGTACAAGCATCTCTGCTCCGGCTTAATGTAGACTGTACGCTGTCCTAAAGAAATAAACAAATCTAACTAACTAACTTCACTTTGTCAATTTGACAAAAATAAATGTCTGAAAAAACATTAATAAATGGTCTTTTTTATTTAACACAAGGTATAAAAAATCTTAAGTGCACCAGAAGCTAGTCAGTTACAACCCAGCACAGTATACACAGCTAAAGATAGGAAAGATTTATTTATTTTTAAAAAGAATGAATCAAAAGACAGGAAGTAGAATTCAGTGTTTGTCAGTCAGGTGTTGATGGAAGAGATGTGTTTTTAAAGATGGCTACAGAATCTGCTGATCTTGTAGCAGCAGTAGATCATTGCACCAATGTGAAAGACTTGTAAACAATGTAACATTTGGATGCATTTTAATAACAAACATAAAGGCAAAATGTAGAATTTATAAAGTCAAAATAACTAGCTTTAATAATCTTATATATATTTTAAGTGTGGTTTGCTTAGTATGGTTTTATTTTGGATAGTTTATATAAAATGTTCAATACACATGTTTAGGCTTAGTAGTGTCTGGTAGTTTTACTTTTTTTTATTCATAAAGTAAATTTTAAGGTGTATTTGATTACATTGATACGAATGCACATATTTTATGGTGCTAACCACTCTGCCACGTGCACCCTGATTGAGTTTAAGTTTATTTAAAAGAAGCTGAAGTTGTAGATGGACCAGGATGTGAAGTCAGATGAAGCTGAGGAAGACGAGGCTGGGCTGTGTCAGCTGTGCAGGAGCAGAGAGGACCGACAGAGCAGCGGACTGATAACTGGACTGGACTGGACTGGACTGGACTAGACTGGACTAGACTGGACTGGGCCGACAGAGAAGCAGCAGCAGACAGGTAACTGTAGAGGGGCTCTGCAAAGACAGAACAAAGTAAAAACGTATGTTTAAAACAAGTCTTGCTGTTGGGACCGTTCACCTCTGTACATGAGATTTACTGTTAATCACAGAAACAAATGTTTTATTCTCCAGCTCACTGTGTGTTACTGTGTGTGTAAGGACTGTTTTTATAAAATAGTGGACTTTGATTTGAACTTACATTTGCCTAAATTCTTAAGTAAATGTGAACTGTACTGGGTTAGAGGTAATGCATGCTCCTGCTGCTCCTGACACTTCTGTTTGCTCATGCCAGCTTTACTTTTCTTTTTAGTCATTTCCACCTTTAGCCAATGATTTTATGATCAACTTTTTACTTTCTTTTAATCTATCTATTCAACATGTCTGGAGTAAAAACAACTACTACAAACTCTTTTTGACAAAATTGTTTGAACACGATGCCACCTACATAAACTTGGTGGCACTAACATAGAATATGAAAATGCTTCATTAGTTAGTCATTCAAAACAATTGTGAATTTGTATTAACATACTCCTGGATCGTCTTTTTCTGCTCAACATTTATTGGTCCAGTAAAGCCACACACCACAATAGCATCTGATAATTCCAAAAGCTTTTCTCCTTCAATGTTTTCCACCTTAAAAGAACAAATTTAATCTTGATATTGGTACAAAGCAATAACATCATTAAGTGACATAGAAAACTGCATTTTATTTTTTATTACTTCTTTAATCAAGTTGGTGATTTCCGGATCTGTAAGTTCCAGTAAACCATCACTTTGTACTTCTCCATGGCACAAAAAATGATAGGACCATCTAGTGAGAAAGTTTGGTGCAGGTCCTGTATCAAACTAGTGCAAAGATCTCCCACAGATCCTGACAAAAAAACAAACATACATGTTTATGAAAAAGTATTGAGGTTACCTGTTAGCACAATCTATTTCATAAATAAAGGCAGAGACTTGAATTTGTTTTCCTGATCATCTGTGATACTAGATTTGGGGTTTTGTCCTTTTCTGCATCTCCTTCAAATAAATGTGACTGAATGCCACGCATCATTTCTGTAAGGAGGAAAAGCAATTGTGCTAAAGAGGATTTCATTATTTGTTATGGCCTCGATGAGGAATACAAACCTGTGAGGAATTCTTTACGAAGGGCTCCTTCATCAGTGTATTTTTCTCCAATAAAAGAGAGTCGAAGGAGGTTCTTTGAGAGGCTTGCTTCTGTCTGGACCACTGCTTAAGACCCTCTGATAAAGGGCCTCTCTTGTCACATTTATATTAAATGTTTTGGATTTGTCAACCTTTTCTCCAAGAGACTTTAGGATGTCTGATAAGCTAACAAATTACAACAATATTAGCTTTATAAAACAAGACAGCTACAAACACAAACTCACACAAATAGAATCCCTGCTGTGGTGCTCAACAGTGTCTTTGGGTGATTCCAGTGTGATGCTGTTGATGTGGAGAGATGCGTATAAACATCAAATTAATTTTTAAGGACATGGTCAAAGGGATGGTCATGTGACAGACAAATCAAATTCTATATTGAATGAAATGTAGTAACTACCTCTCCCTCTGGCCACATATACTGCATGGATATGAATGTAATCTTGTGAGAATTGTTTTTTAAATAATGGGCCAGACACTGATTAAAGACACAATTTCAAGCAAACAGAAAGAGATAATCATAAGAACCCCAATAACAATTTCACTAAGCAGTAAACATCAAGGTAGTTTGATCTTGTTTGTGTAAGATGTGACAGTGCATGTTTCTTTTGTTCAAATCCATACATCTACTCTAAAGATTAACCCAAAACAACACTCTATATTTACACTGTAAATAATGATGTCAAGAAGAAATGGAATGGTTAATGTCTGTGATTATCTTACATTGATCTCAGAGTCCACTGGATAACTGGATGCCTACAGGAATAGTCAATAAAAAGTCTTTGCACTTGCACATTGATAAAGCCCGGTCATATTCTTACATTGACAGCTGAGTCATTTGATGAAGTAAGATGTGTTAGATAACTTACTTCTTTATCATCCTCCAAGTCGAGTATTTCATGGTAGGTCAATAAAACAAAAAACAGAACAATCTCAAATTCATGCAGGCTGTGACTATTACAGTGGTGGAAAAAAAAGTTTTCAGACACCCTTAAAATTTCACACAATGAAAATTCTGTGGAAAAATCTGTTTGTGTTTCAAAAAGTGTGGTTGCATTAGACAGACACAAACAATTACAAATGATATTTTTGTTAATTGTTTAATCCGTCTGTCATTTCATTTTGTTCTTTTGCTTTTAAAACCACAAATGTTGTCTGCCAGTCTCAGATTTGCAGTACAAGTGTAAGTGTAGTTCCTACTTATACCACAAGAGGGAGATACCATAAAGTGAGCGCGTCTGCAAGAGCAAACAGAACCAGGTTTGTCAACAGTTACAGGCAGTTAGCAGACAAGCATGTTTGTATTTGTTTTCAGATACTGTCTGTGTTTCAAATGTGCAACAGTCACATCATCAAATTAATCTTTAGTAGTTTTGAAAACTTGAATATTGAATCTTAATTCATTATTTAGTGCCCAAAAACCTTTTTCTATCACGGTTAAGTAAGTAGATTTAGTAGTAAGTAGAAATGGAATGTAGAGACCAAATTAAATAGTACTTGTGTTTCTACAATTCTTGCAAAAAGTTAGGGATATTGAATTTTGGGATAAAATGTCTGAATGCACCTAAAATGCACTTTAACTTTTACATGTGAACATCATTTGACAATCTCTAAACTTTTGAATGCACATGTCCAACTGTTCAATCTTTCAGACCAACGCAGCAGAACAAGCACAAACATTAGATTTGACACAAACAGAGGCTTTAGTTTGTGGATTTAAGTCATTGTCTGACACTAATTTGACATGATCAGCAAAAATCACAAAGAAAATAACACACTGCAATGTACAGACTTTTATACACAATGGATTAGCTTCAAGACCAACAGTTAGACTCAAGTTATAGACCTGAGTCCAAACAAATACTAAAGCACAAAAGACTTTAGAAGATAAACATAAATACATAGAGTTAATAATATTTGTGGAGTAAATATGAATGTATAATATTTAAGTGTGTGTGTGAGAGACAGGTACAAAGGCCCAAAATATATCTTCTCTAAATCCTTTTAAAGCTTCTTCGACATGAGATTGGTAGAAACATGTCTAACTCATGGACACAGTGCCCTCTGCTGGACACAAACCTCCAATATAACTTTCATCTAAAAGAAAAAGTCAAAGTCAAAGTCAGTGTTGTTGTGTTGGACCTGATGGTTCTAGTTTAAAGTGACTGGACTGTAGCTGCTGCTGAATGTGGCCTCACACTGGAGTAAACACAGCTCTGTTCCTGTTCACACGTCCTTCTCTCTGAGTTGGAGTCAAAAGAAGTCACCTGTCAATGTATCAAATGAAAGAAACAAGAGACTCACCTTTTGATGTTTTTAAACTCCAGCACAGAATCTGTGGCATCTGTAAAAGAAACATTTCATTTCATTCACAGTGGACAGTGTTTTTTACTGCTTTAGTGCAAAAGAAAAAGAAGCCATAGTGACACTTTCATTGTGAACAGACTTTGTGTGAACTCTTGTCCTTTTTCTGGATTTGGACTTTTGATTACAGACAGTTTGGTTTTCTTCAAAATAAAACTCCTTCTTCTTGCCTTAGAGGAAGTCGTCAAGTTATAAGAAGCTGAGACTGACCAATAGGACGAGAGGTGTAATTGTTGCTGGTCATGTGATCTTCAGCAGAGCTCTGATTGGTTCTCACAGACCTTAAGTACAAAACTGTAACAAAGACAAATCAATAGTGAATTATAATATTAAAGGCATTTGTATCAGAGACAAATACAGTGTTTGTGTCTGATATAGTCTTATCTTTTGACTTTGTGCAGCGTCACAGAAGCAGCAGCAGAATTAATCCAACTATTGCACAGATAAGTCCAATGATCAACATGACAGGAAATGAAGAGCTATGTTCCTTTGCTGCAAGAATTTATCTCATGTTAATATTTACAACCCACATTGTAGCAGTGCTTTATAAATACACCTTCAAACCTCCAACTTTGTGTTTCTATTTTGAATTAAAAACATAATTCTCACATTTGAGTGAGATCCAACTCTCTGGAGAAGTCCAAATGTGTGGAGATCTTGGGCCTTGTTCTTGTCCCTCACATTTATAAAAACCCTCGTCAGACTTGGACACTGCAGAGATGTTGAACTCACTTTGGGTTCCATTTTGGATTAGTTTTCCATTTTTATAGAAAAGGACAGAAGAAAGAGCAGTAGATGTGTTGAGTTTACAGCCGAGAGAAACAGGTGGTCCCTCAGTCACAGGATGAACAGGACTCACAAGGACAACATCACCTGTGAAAAGTCACACTTGGACTATTACATTATCACAGCAATAAAACACATTTGAGTGAGATCCAACTCTCTGGAGAAGCTTCATCTGACTTCACATCCTGGTCCATCTACAACTTCAGCTTCTTTTAAACAAACTTAAACTCAATCAAATCTCCATTTATTAATGTGCTTCTAGGTCTGAAGTCATATTTAAACTGTATTTCAAGCTCTTAAATCTGACATGATTTATACACTACATATTTAAGTGCACCGAGTTAATAACTTGTAGAAAGTGTTTTTATTTTTATTAATTTTTAAATAAACTTTAAAATAACATGAAAGTAGATAAAAGCAAACATTTATTCCAGTCTTTTATTGAACATTCTACAAAATAACTAATATATTGTGTCAGCAGGCTCATATTCAGACACAGAATAAAAATGGTCGAAGATTGAGAGATGGAAATTCTAATCTTTTTTTATGGAACCAGATTGCTCTCTTTCGGCTCCAAACGGCTCTTCATTTAGAACCACTTCTGGCTTTTTTAATTCAGACAAATATTAATGTGATTGAATAATTTACGTGAAATATGTGCATTCATATCATTGTTTATTTACACCTTAAAATTTACATTATGAATAAAAAAAAGTAAAACTACCAGACACTACTAAGCCTAAACATGTGTATTGCACATTTTATATAAACTATCAAAATAAAACCATACTAAGCAAACCACACTTAATATATATATATAAGATTATTAAAGCTAGTTATTTTGACTTTATAAATTCTGCCTTTATGTTTGTTATTAAATGCATTCAAATGCTACATTGTTTGCAAGTCTTTCACATTGGTGCAATGATCTACTGCTGCTACAAGATCAGCAGATTCTGTAGCCATCTTTAAAAAACACCTAAAAAAACATCTCTTCCATCAACACCTGACTGACAAACACTGAATTCTACTTCCTGTCTATTGATTCATTCTCTTTTTAAAATAAATACATCTTTCCTATCTTTAGCTGTCTAAACTGTGCTGGGATGTAACTGACTAGTTTTTTCTACCTTGTGTTGTTAAATAAAAAAGACCATTTATTAATGTTTTTTCAGACATTTTTGTTAAATTGACAAAGTGAAGTGTTGGACATATTTATTGTAGACGACAGGAACTGTAAACTCAAAAATCTCTTTACATTTAAACCTGAAGCTATTACACATCTGTGTAGAACATAAACTTGACAGAAATAAATATTCACACATTCCACTTCCTGTTTCCACATTTCATCAGCTCTTATCCTCAGCTGCCGACTGTGACCTGGCAACTTTTATTTAACTGTTAAATGTGCGACTTAAACAATTGGGTACAATCAAATGTAATTATAAAACATTATATAAGGCTTAAGAATCTTGTAAATAAACAGACACATGCATTGTGTTGGTGTGATAGAAAACAAAGCAAGCAGTGCCTAAAACCAAACAAAATCAGTAGAAAAAAGTTTTTCTTTCATACATGTGCATGGTACTAGGCTAGTGCTATGAATACAGGGTGGGTGGAAGTGACCAGGTCACATGACCTGAAAGCTATTGAAAAAAAAAAATCCATATTTTTAGTTTTTACATACAAAATATAAAATAAAATAAAAATATAAGTGGAAAAAACGTTTTCCACTTATATTTTATTTTATTTTATATTTTGTATGTAAAAACTAAAAATATGGATTTTTTTTTTTCAATAGCTTTCAGGTCATGGATCTAATCTAGTGGCACACTAGATTAGATCCATTATTTTAAAGTGGTTTGGAGAAAATACATTTGTTTATCTTGAAGCTATTGAAACCACTTGTGCTGTAATGTCCCGACTAGAGTCTAGAGTCTGTTCAGAACGAGAGCTGCCTCTGAGGCTGGACATCAGCTCAGACACTGAGGTTTAATAAAACGTGAGTCTGTTTTAAATCCGGTCTTTTGAGAATGATATCAGGTCCTCATATAAAAGTTGGTTTGGAAATGTTGTGCCTGGATGTTTTTTGTTTGTTTTTTGTGCGCAACAAAAAAAATACTTGTATACAGTATATGATTATATAAGTCATTAGACCCCACATTTATGTGGCTTACTTTAAGCATCTATTCACCAGAGTCGAACCACCAACCTCCCCCTACTGCACACAGCATTCAATTCATGTTTACAAATGTTAGATGCAATTTTGAGTTATATGCTTTATTATTAAAATGAAGACAGTTTTGAAAATACAGCTTATCTTTAAAATCCCCCCACAATGACTACACCTAGTTTAAAATTAAATGAAACAATATTGGCACCATAAATTGTACTGTACGTATTAAACCGTGGACAGACTGTATTGTTGTATCCCTACAGCCTTTTGTTGTTCATTACTCTGTACGAGCAGATTTGAAATGCTGAGAGCTGTTCTCACACAGATCCTGCAGTTTATACAGCGCTGTCCTTTCACTTTTTATAATATAATCTGTCTCCGTGTCTCTATGGATAATATAAGGATATAGAATTCTTATAACACATGTCCATTATGGTTTGGCTAGTGAACAATTTTTTATAGAGTTTGTTTCATTAATTGTGTATTATATATTATATGCTCTCACTCCTGCTCCAGTTCATATGCTTATCCACATACACTTATGAC
This sequence comes from Perccottus glenii, assembly GCA_024416835.2. NCBI lineage: Eukaryota > Metazoa > Chordata > Actinopteri > Gobiiformes > Odontobutidae > Perccottus > Perccottus glenii. Next base: position 52,103 of record JALDQB020000155.1, on the reverse strand, counting down.
TTAATGTCTTTAGCTGTGTCTCCTACTGGCTCAAGACTCATCCAAACTAGACAAAGACATCACTTTGCACTACATCTAATTATTGTTCAGGGACACTGTCTATGGCATATACATGTAAACCTATACACATCTATGACAGACATGTCAGCTCATTACAAGTCCATCCAAGACCTTCGAGCTGAGAGGCGGGCATAATGTACACCTATAAAAACTTCAGGATGCAGAGTCTCATTGTGTTGCTTTAGGTGTCGAGAAGAAGTCTGTTTAGAGAAAAATATCTCTCCACACAGCTCACATGGTATCACCAACTCTCGAGTGTGTTGAAGGTAATGTGTCCTAAAAGTACTTGAACTTCTAAATGTCTTTCCACAATGGTCACAGTAGTACGGTCTGTGTCCTGTGTGGATGAGCTGGTGTTGTTTTAAACTATCTGCATGTGAAAATGTCTTCCCACACAGGTCACAGCTGTATGGCTTCTCTCCAGTGTGGATGCGCTGGTGTAGTTTTAAGCTACCTGCCTGTGAAAATGTCTTCCCACACAGGTCACAGCTGTATGGCTTCTCTCCAGTGTGGATGCGCTGGTGTAGTTTTAAACTATCTGCATGTGAAAATGTCTTCCCACACAGGTCACAGCTGTATGGCTTCTCTCCAGTGTGGATGCGCTGGTGTAGTTTTAAATGACCTGCCTGTGAAAATGTCTTCCCACACAGGTCACAGCTGTATGGCTTCTCTCCAGTGTGGATGCGCTGGTGTTTTTTGAAAGTACTTGCATCTGAAAATGTCTTCCCACACAGGCCACAGCGATAAGGCTTCTCTCCAGTGTGGATGCGCTGGTGTAGTTTTAAACTACCTGCCTGTGAAAATGTCTTCCCACACAGGTCACAGCGGTAAGGCTTCTCTCCAGTGTGGATGAGCTGGTGTTGTTTTAAAGTACTTGCCTGTGAAAATGTCTTCTCACACAGGTCACAGCTGTATGGCTTCTCTCCAGTGTGGATGTGCTGGTGTAGTTTTAAATGACCTGCATGTGAAAATGTCTTCCCACACAGGTCACAGCAATAAGGCTTCTCTCCAGTGTGGATGCGCTGGTGTCTTTTTAAATTACCTGCATCTGAAAATGTCTTCCCACACAGGTCACAGCTTCTCTCCAGTGTAGGCTTTCTCTGGATGAGCTGGTGTTGTTTTAAAGTACTTGCATGTGAAAATGTCTTCCCACACAGGTCACAGCGGTAAGGCCTCTCTCCAGTGTGGATGAGCTGGTGTCTTTTGAGACTCTGCACAGTGGTAAACTTGTTCCCACACTGGTTGCATGTGTGCATTATAGAAGCAGTTGCTGTAGTCAGCTTCTTTATTTAATGAGTTTGCTTCTGACCATGGATCCCTTGTTTCTCTGTAAGAGACAGAAATGTAAAAGTGAGAAAAAGATCACTTTAAAGGGGAACTGAAACGAAATAGGAAGTTAAGGTCATATAACACACCTGTTATCATTGTTATTTGTGGTAGGACAATTAAAACTTTTGAAGTAGTTACAAGGGGGGAAAACAGATATTGTAGTTTGTTGTTTTGTTACTAGGGCGCAGCCATTTTGATTTTCGACGATCCGTGACGTCACTGGAATGGTAGGCTACCTTGGCAGCTAACAACCTAATAACACACGCAGTATCAGCACTCCCCATCAACAGTCTTGTTGCTGTGTTGTTGCTGTATGTTGTCCAGACTAGCAAACTGATTTCTTTATTCTTTATCCTAATACACACTTTGACTATAATGTCTGCACTTATCCTCTAGTAATAAATAGTATTGATGACTGATGCGATGGTAATGTCTTGTCTGTAACGTTAGCTTGAATGTTATTCCTCATTACGTAAATCGCGTTGGATAAAAAGCGTACTAAATGAATACATTTTTATGTTAATGTAAATGTAGATTACAGAAAATGACAGCATCAAATACATCACGATTATATCCTGTTAACAAAGTTTCTCAGAACAGGAATTTGTTGATAATGATAACGTGAATGAGGCTACATGACTCGCGTTAGCCAAAGGCTACATTTTTAACACATCGTATTTTTACACATCGTATAACATCACATACTCAAACCCCTGATAAAACGCAGAGGGGAACAGATTTCTGACATAATTGACAGCACATGATGGAATCGGAACCCTATGCCTTCTCCCTAAATGTCCTAAAAGCCAAAAGGGTGAACTGCCTGTACGCTGTCAACCTAAACAGTCTGTGTTACGGACTGGCAGATAACCCAAACGCAGACACACACGTAAAGTAAACAAAACAGATTTATTTGAAAAAAGGACAACTTAGGAATAGCGGGTTCTTCGTGGATAGCGAGGTGCAGCAGGACAAGACCGGGGCTGGGCTGAAGCGGGACCGACAACAGGACTTGACGGTACAAGAGAAGGCAGAGGTGGAGCGGGAACAGGACTGACGGCAGGACTGGAAGGATCTGAGATGAACAAAAGAACAGGTAAGTAAGCATAAGTATCACAAGGCATTCGAACGCGAGACGTATTACTAACGGTAGTAAGTGTTACGATCTGGCATCGATGAGCAGGCTGCGGTGCTTCTTAACCTCTGTTGATTATCAACTCGGATCAGCTGGGCTTGCTCCGCCGGCGCTCCCGCACACCTGTTTCCCCTCTGCGAATCAGTAGGGGCGGGGGAGCTAGGTGCGGAAGCCGCGGCCAACTGTGCAGAGTCTTGATCCACCGTGACAGTCTGAGAAAAGTAAACGTACCATGTTAACCTAGCTTCGATGTCGCCAAATCCTAAAGCCTAAAATATTGGAGGTACATACCTGCTACTTATGGGACGCTCCAGCGTGTCTGCCCTGACGTCCTTTAGAGACATCATAGCAACCTCCAGCACATAGAAGTTGAAAGGTCCTTGCGAATGTGACGCATTGTAACCCGGCCATTACGTGATCCAGGTTTGCCTCCTGGCAGCAAATAGACTCCGGAGCGGTCTCCATGGAGCTACAACGCCCGCACTGACACCAGTCGTTCCGACCCACTCGCTCCTGACCCCAAACAACTTCTGGTTCATCATCATCTAACACGCCTTCCTGGAAACCAGGCGCAATCGGCATCTCCCTAACTGGTTCGAATGCGTAGCCAACTGGATTGGCAGGCACAGGTACTATATCTCTGTCCATACTGTCAAATTCAGTCAGTTCAGTCATAGCATAGCCTACAGTGCTACCATGCCAGTGACGTCATCGAACATGGCTGCGCTCTGATAACAACAAATGTAAATTTCAGTAATGGGAAAAACTTCATATACGTTTCGTTTTTTTATATTATTTTTGAATTAATTTGTTTACTATTTTAATAATCAACATGTTATCGAATTATATATTTTTATTTCAGTTCCCCTTTAATACAAGTTCTCAACATCTTACCAACTTGGGTTCAACCAGTTGAACGCAGCATTAAAAAAAAGGCCCCTGGGACAAGAAAAGAAACAGCTTCACCTTTAAAACCTCGCCCAGATTTCTTTGCTTTAACCTTGCAGAACCTTCACAGACATGTTAAAAAAAGAATACATTATTTAGCAACAGTATAATGTACATAATACTTACTAAAATGTAATAGGAATAATATACCCCCACCCTCCTCCGTCTATGCCTTATCTTGAATGAAAAAATAAATTAAAAAAACACAACCTTCATCAATAAAAAATTTTATTTTTATTTGGGTTTGTTATGGTGAAGACGTAGATGAGTCCCACGGTAAGGTTCTTAATTTACTGGTCTTTGTTCCCAATTTCTTATGGTCTACGACCAAAAGGGACATCTTAAATACAAAAGTCAAAACAATAAGCACTACTTTAGAGACAGTCACCAGGACAAGCCCAGAGAACAGCAGCTGCTCCTCCACATTAAGAGGAGCTGAGAGAGGCTTGGTCATTGGTTCTGGAAACCTTTTGGAGACTTTCTAACACGGTTTAAATAATGTTAAGAGATAAAAGACTAGCAATAAACAGGCCTCTGGAGGGAAAAGAATGTACTCTGGGAGACAAGGCATTACAAGCAGCAGTAAAGCTGGGGGGATGCTAGGGTGATTCTCAGGGCCTATAAAGATATTAGTTAAAAAAAAATAAATAATAATAATAACTTTGTGTCTGTTGCAAAAAACGTACAAGAAAAAAAAGCGGGGGTTTTGCTTGGTTCATTTGCCCAGATAAACAGTGATACATGGAGTTGTAAATAATATCTTTGTCGCCCTCTTCTGGTGAATACAAAGTAGTGTTTGAACCAAGTAGAGCACATTTTATGTAAATACTCTGCCACTGAAAAATTTATATTATAAAACTGCATGTTTAAACTTTAATTTCATTGTATTTGAATATTGTCTTTTTGAAAGTGACCTGTGATTAAAAATGCATCAAAAGGAGGTGGCATTAAACAGAGACATTACATTTTTACATTTACATTTATTCATTTAGCAGACGCTTTTATCCAAAGCGACTTACATTACATTACCAGTGTTACAGTCACTGGAGGCAAGGTGGGTTAAGTGTCTTGCCCAAGGACACAACGACAGTATGAACTGTGGGGAGAGCGGGAATCGAACCGCCTATCTTCCGGTTGAAAGACGACCGCTCTACCCACTGAGCTACTGCTGCCCCAACAGACCACAACAGAATCATGTTTTACACTGCTTTATTTCTGGTTAATTTGCAAACTAACTCCAGCATACTAACTATGCAATCAATTGGGTTGCTTGATTTTTTAGTCTGGCTATGTGGCTAGGCTAACTGTAACATACCGAACACAGTTTGTATAAATGAGCACTTAATTAACAATTTTCGGCTTCGATCAAATGTTCACAAACATGTCTTTCAGCTTGAAAAACACTTTTTCTATTTTATTTATGTGTGCATTTTGAATAACATAAAAAAACTACTTTTTTCTGACCTGTTGAGTAAAGTCAGAATGCATTAGGAGACGTGGACATAGTCCGAGCGACAGTTTCAGACAAACCCTGGCCAGGCCGTTTTTACAAAAGTGGCCGGACTGTTTTCGTAGAGGCCAATTTTAAAAGTGGCCAAGCGCCCTCGTGATTGTGGCTTGTTTTTCAAAATAGCTGAAACTCTGCCGATGTAATGGAACTGTATCCCGAGTCGGTCACTATTATCTTGATTCGGACACGCCCCTTATAGTGCAGTTTCCGTTCATTTAACGGCTAATTTCTTAAGCGATCACCGTCAAAGGGTAAGCCACGCTGTTCTACACATAATTAACCCATTGTCGATTTTCAGGTATTTTTGTCAATATTTAGGTGTCTAATGTTTGTATTAAAGTCATTTTCTTTGAGCAAAAGCGTAAGAATGCTCAAGTTGCTCTCGGGCGACGCTCTGGCTAGCTGATAGCCTATAGCGTACAGTGTGGTATCTTACCAATAACTGGACGATTAGGGCTGAAATAAGTCCAGTTTCTAGCTAGTTTGACTCCCACCTGATGAAAGATCAGGCCAGTGTATGACACAAGCCTTATGGTGTTTTTTACTCTGTGAAAAAGTAAAAAAAAATACTGCCGCGAAAAGGCTTTGGCAACAGTCTCGGCTTTGCGAGTGTCTGAATCAGGGTGCGGAAAAAATAATAACTTTCATAAAAGAAAAGAGGTGGTAAAATCAATTTGAGCAACAGATTGATGTGTTTCTAAGTTAGACAAAATATGTTCTGCTTTTAAAATAACTGGAGTTATTTTTACTACCAGACAGATATGTTTTTGATCATAATATCCTGTTTAAGCAAAAAAGGAAAAAACAAACAAACAAAGAAATATAATGATCAAATGTGTTAAAATATGGCTGGACATGTCCCCACAAGTGTCAGGACATGTCCCAAACAGTATCAGGTCATTTACAGTCTGTCCTGAAAACGATCAGATGATAATTATTAATTAATTATTGTTGTCCAACTCTTAATTTTGAGTTTAATGGACGGTGCATTTGATTCTGATGTTGCAGATATTAAAGCAGTGAGATGCTCGGTAAAAGAGCTGTCAAAAGTTAAATTAAACAATGATATTAACTGAACACTTGTCCAATATTGTTACAGTTCTTTATAACAGTGTTAGGCCTTGCTTTAACCCTGTAATATTATAACTAGGGCTTTTCTTGTTGGAGTCATGTCCCTGCCTTCTTACAAGTACAGTGTATTTGTCTGTTGTTGTACTGTATGAATGGAATCCAGAGTCCACGGCACAAACCCTAGAGGAGGTGGAGAAGCTCAGCATCAGCCCTGAAGTCCAGCCTAAATCAAATTTTATTTATATAGCCCAGTATCACAACAACAATTGCCGCAAAGGGATGAACAAAAAACTGAAGACAAACAGGCTGAACTAGACAACATCCCCTGTCCTTAGACCCTCCATCAGGGTCAGAAGAAAAACTCATAAAAACCCAGCCAGGGCAAAAGAGAAATCTCAGGGAGAACCACAGAAGGAGGATCCAATCTCAGGACGGACAAGCCGTGCAGTGGATGTGTCCGGGACAGACACTGACAAATAGTCAAAATGTACAAAATGACAATAAATCAGTTTTAAGATGGTCTTTAACTGTACCAGGCCAAAGGAAAGTTCTCAACCCTGAAGATGAGTTGACAATACGGTCCACGCTATGCCAGTTATCCATGTATCCATGAGTAGCCATTAAATACAGCAGGTGCTCCTTAACATGCCACACACTACAGCAGTGACTGAGAAGCACAGGTCCTGAATGTTCAGATGTTATTCACATCTACAATAGAGTGGCAACACCAGCAGGAATGGATCAAGCTTTGGCCAGAAGAGACTAGGATGCCTGGACAACACAATTTTTCCAGATTGAATTCTCCACATTTTTTTTTGCAAATTAGGAGTGTCCCCTTAGGTTTCATCTCCTGCTCTGGGCCCCTTTTAAAGCCTCTGATGGTTTCCAGCTGACTCCAACAGAGAAGATGGTCCATTTTCATCAGGAACTTTTAGTAGTATTTGTAATATCATATTATTTCTTAGTGCCATAACACCAGCAGGGAGTGCCTCTGTGGGTCCTGAGCTGCTTCCACTTCCTTCAAGTAAGCATTCATTTAACTGGTAACAAGAAACAACTGTTAAACAGGACCTTAACTACAGTAAAAGTTAAACTAGATAGACTTTAAATGACTGGCCAGCCAGTGTAATTTTTCCTCTTACACAAAAACATCTCTTATTTGGAGTTTGATTTCCAGTCGGCAGAACAAGTAGAGCAGATTAAAGTTCCTCTGAATGCATGTGGATAGACACAAGTTATCAGAAAACATGGCAGTACCTGCATACTCTGGACAATCTAAAAAGAATACAATCAATCAAAAACCAAAGTATTGCATGCTGAATTTTAGGTAAATGTTTAGGATTTCTTTTCAATTAAATAGTTACCAGACTACTTTAACTTTGTAAAGTGGTTAAGTGTGGGGGGGCAGGTTAAACAGTTTTGTGTGTCAATTCTTTTGAACTACTCAACTTCAGGAAAACATTATGTTTGATATCTTTGTGAAATATTTCAGTGATGAACTGAAACAAAGCTTATGTCCCTTTACTTTAAAGAAGTTTGCGAATGGACAACTACTGTATGTTGAACACCTGACTCATGGAACATCAAAATCTTTGCTTTTTACTTGGGAATGTATTGTACAGCACAGTTTCTTTTATCCAACTGTATACATCATTCTTCATACTTATACTACTAATGCCTATTAAACTCTACCGGCCGATACTGAACACTTTCTTCTTTTGTCTGCAGCAAACCACAGTCATAAATGAAGCTGAGCGTAAACACAACCAGGAAGACTTCTCCCCTTCATCTACAGCACGCTGCATCTTCTCAGCCGACGGTCTCTCTCTTCCAAAACAATCCTCCACCTCAAGCTTTTAGTGAATGATCAAACAGCTGACAAAATCTAAAGCACACTTTCTCTTTGTTATCAGCTGTTTTTTTCTTCGTGCTGCTACACCAATTCCGCAGCAGTGTGACCCTCTCTGTCCTCAGCATCAGCAGCTCCTCATGTCTCTGTCTCAGCTCCGGGAGAGATCTACTCTAAATCTACTCTTGCCCTCCATCGCATCCCACAATGTTTCTCCGTCAGGGCCCTTTTTTAAATCTATTAATAAATAATTCATTTGCATCATGCTTTTCTTTTGAGTCTCTCCAGGTTGAAATGGTTTCATGTGTTGGCTTATGTTCACTTCACAGTCAATGGCCACGGCGGAAATTAAAGAAAATTATTTATTTTGTTTGTGTTAGAATATTTAATATATTATTTAATATTATATACATATTGTATTTTAGAATACAAAATATATATATATAATATTAAATATGATAGGATGTTATAATGTATTAATGTCTTGTGTTTTAGAGTTCTCTGAGTAAAAAAATACACTTGACACAAGTGTTGACTTCACGCTGTTTGCAGATCATTATAACATCATTTTGCTTTTGACATAAGCTAAAGTATTATGGTTTATACTATACTTAAACTCAAACTCAATTTATAATGATTTCATATTCAAATAGGAATGTATAAAACATACGATTTGTAAATAGAAATTGGTAAGAAATGAAAAACTATTTCACAAAACACCCAGCAGGTGGTGTTACAAACGCCTTTATATTCAGATTTTATTGTGAAGAATTAGACAAAATAAGTAATTTTATGTTGAAAGGCAGAAATCAGCCACCAGATGTGTTAAATAATAACAACAGCTTGATCCCAGACTAAAATAAAGCTAAAATAGAGCGAAAAGGTGAGTGTCCGATTAAGGATAATAGTAGTGTCCGAATCTGGATAATAGTAGCTTCGCCAAAAGCTCGGACGATAGCGCTGCTTTACGGCCACAGTAAAACATTTCGCAAAGAAATAATTCAAACAATATATGGTTAGAAACGTAAGAAATTACACTTCATTTTAAGACCAGTTAGTTGTCTGAACTCCAGAGACAAACGACGTGATCACCCGTTAAAGACAAAAAAGTTAGCGAATTTTAGCTCAAACCGACCGACTCAGGATACACTTACGTCATGGTTGCCAGGGTAGCGGTTTTCCCGCACAATTGGGCTATTTTAGAAAAGGAGTTGCGGGAAAAAATACGGAGTTGCGGTTTTTTGGGCTATATTTAAAATGTACCGCGGCCGCAAAAAAATAAATAAAAATAAAATAATTGTGGACAAAGATAAAAGTGAACCTTTTATTAGTGGGTGTTGATCCCCGGGAATGAATACTTGGCAACAAACGCTGCTTCTCGCGAGATGCGAGTAAGCTACATGTGCTTTGACATCACAAATCAAGCATCATCATCACGTCACTCACATCATGAGAGCGTTGTAGTCTGAAGCGTCGGTTTGGTTGTCTGTTGATGAATAAGCAGCATTCTAAAATGTCAGGTAAATAGGGAAAGTATGGAAAGAAGTATCGCAAAGAATGGGAGACAGAGAAAGGATTAAAGGAGTGGATTTGAAGTGTTCCAAATGATGATAGAAAAGTGTTTTGCAAATATTGCAAATGTGAAGTAAGAGCTCACCACGGTGATCTGGTAGCTCATACTGCAACTGAAAAACATAAAAAAATGCGGCTCCTTTCTCAAATGCCAGAACATTATTTGACACAGGCAGTTCCTTTCTAAGAAATAATGCACCTGTGAAAGAGGCAGAGTTGAAGCTGGCTGCCCATGTTGCTTGTCACTCAAGCACTTCAACAGTTGTATAAGATTGTGTATTAAAAAAAACACAGTGTGTGATATTAAGAATTTGGGTAAGACAAAAGGCGAATACTTTAAACTTAAACTTATATACATTTATTTTAAGGCCCTTTGTGTGAATCCAGCCGTTGTCTAATCTGATTGGACACTGAAAAATTGGGCTAGTTTTCATTCCATTTAGGCGGGTTTTGAGTTGTCATTGGGCTGGAAATATTTACTGCGGTCAAGCCATGCCCGTTTCGCAAAACACCAGTCAAGCCAGCCCCGTCTTTATTTCGGAGTGCTCCCGTATTAGCTGTTTTACGGTAATGCAAGGAAACAGCGCCTAGACGTCCTCCCGAACTGATGAATGTTCGTTTTTTACATTTTTCAACTTACAAAGAATCTGATGTAGCATTTCAAAATAAAAGCCCCCTGAAAATTCATAATTTTATTTAATATTTCACCAACTTTACATTTGATTTTATAGAAAACTACTAATTGCCAAATGGTCATTCCACTTCTGGTGTGTAGCAGAGGACCTCCTGTTGCTCTCAGGAAATTTCAGAAGAATCTGATGTAGCATTTCAAAATAAAAGCCTCCTGAAAATTCATAATTTTCTTTAATATTTCACGAACTTTACATTTGATTTTATAGGAAACTACTAATTGCCAGAGGGTCATTCCACTTCTGGTGTGTAGCATAGGACCTCCTGATGCTCTCTAAGAAATTTCAGAAGAATCTGATGTGGCATTCCAAAATAAAAGCCCCCTGAAAATTCATAATTTTATTTAAAAATTGACCAACTTTAGATTTGATTTTATAGGAAACTACTAATTGCCAAAGGGTCATTCCACTTCTGGTGTGTAGCAGAGGACCTCCTGATGCTCTCTGAGAAATTTCAGAAGAATCTGATGTAGCATTTCAAAATAAAAGCCTTCTGAAAATCAATATATTTTCTTTGATATTTCACCAACTTTACATTTGATTTTATAGGAAACTACAAATTGCCAAAGGGTCATTCCACTTCTGGTGTGTAGCAGAGGACCCCCTGATGCTCTCCAGGAAATTTCAGAAGAATCTGATGTAGCATTACAAAATAAAAGCCCCCTGTAAATTCATAATTTTCTTTAAAGATTTACCAGATTTTAGACTGGATTTTATAGAAAACTACTAATTGCCAAAGGGTCATTCCACTTCTGGTGAGTAGCAGAGGACCCCTGATGCTCTCCAGGAAATTTCAGAAGAATCTGATGTAGCATTTCAAAATAAAAGCCTTCTGAAAATCAATATATTTTCTTTGATATTTCACCAACTTTACATTTGATTTTATAGGAAACTACAAATTGCCAAAGGGTCATTCCACTTCTGGTGTGTAGCAGAGGACCCCCTGATGCTCTACAGGAAATTTCAGAAGAATCTGATGTAGCATTACAAAATAAAAGCCCCCTGAAAATTCATAATTTTCTTTAAAGATCTACCAAATTTTAGACTGGATTTTATAGAAAACTACTAATTGCCAAAGGGTCATTCCACTTCTGGTGTGTAGCATAGGACCTCCTGATGCTCTCTAAGAAATATCAGAAGAATCTGATGTAGCATTTCAAAATAAAAGCCCCCTGAAAATTCATAATTTTCTTTAATATTTCACCAACTTTACATTTGATTTTATAGAAAACTACTAATTGCCAAAGGGTCATTCCACGTCTGGTGTGTAGCAGAGGACCTCCTGATGCTCTCTAAGAAATTTCAGAAGAATCTGATGTAGCATTTCAAAATAAAGGTCAAACAAAAATTCATAACTGGTAGGAATTTCTCACCAAATTTTACATTTGATTTTATAGGAAACTACTAATTGCCAAAGGGTCATTACACTTCTGGTGTGTAGCAGAGGACCCCCTGATGCTCTCCAAGACATTTCAGAAGAATCTGATGTAGCATTTCAAAATAAAAGCCTTCTGAAAATCAGTTTTCTATAAAATCCAGTCTAAAATTTGGTAAATCTTTAAAGAAAATTATGACTTTTCAGGGGGCTTTTATTTTGGAATGCCACATCAGATTCTTCTGAAATTTCTTAGAGAGCATCAGGAGGTCCTCTGCTACACACCAGAAGTGGAATGACCCTTTGGCAATTAGTAGTTTCTTATAAAATCAAATCTAAAGTTGGTAAATTTTTAAAGAAAAATATGAATTTTCAGGAGGCTTTTATTTTGAAATGCTACATCAGATTCTTCTGAAATTTCTTAGAGAGCATCAGGAGGTCCTATGCTACACACCAGAAGTGGAATGACCCTTTGGCAATTAGTAGTTTCCTATAAAATCAAATCTAAATTTGGTCAATTTTTAAATAAAATTTTGAATTTTCAGGGGGCTTTTATTTTGGAATGCCACATCAGATTCTTCTGAAATTTCTTAGAGAGCATCAGGAGGTCCTATGCTACACACCAGAAGTGGAATGACCCTTTGGCAATTAGTAGTTTCTTATAAAATCAAATCTAAAGTTGGTAAATTTTTAAAGAAAAATATGAATTTTCAGGAGGCTTTTATTTTGAAATGCTACATCAGATTCTTCTGAAATTTCTTAGAGAGCATCAGGAGGTCCTATGCTACACACCAGAAGTGGAATGACCCTTTGGCAATTAGTAGTTTCCTATAAAATCAAATCTAAATTTGGTCAATTTTTAAATAAAATTTTGAATTTTCAGGGGGCTTTTATTTTGGAATGCCACATCAGATTCTTCTGAAATTTCTTAGAGAGCATCAGGAGGTCCTCTGCTACACACCAGATGTGGAATGACCCTTTGGCAATTTGTAGTTTTCTATAAAATCAAATGTAAAGTTGGTGAAATATCAAAGAAAATATATTGATTTTCAGAAGGCTTTTATTTTGAAATGCTACATCAGATTCTTCTGAAATTTCTTAGAGAGCATCAGGAGGTTCTATGCTACACACCAGAAGTGGAATGACCCTTTGGCAATTTGTAGTTTTCTTTAAAATCAAATGTAAAATTTGGTGAGAAATTCCTACCAGTTATGAATTTTTCTTTGACCTTTATTTTGAAATGCTACATCAGATTCTTCTGAAATTTCTTAGAGAGCATCAGGAGGTCCTCTGCTACACACCAGAAGTGGAATGACCCTTTGGCAATTTGTAGTTTTCTATAAAATCAAATGTAAAGTTGTGAACTATCAAAGAAAATATATTGATTTTCAGAAGGCTTTTATTTTGAAATGCTACATCAGATTCTTCTGAAATTTCTTAGAGAGCATCAGGAGGTCCTATGCTACACACCAGAAGTGGAATGACCCTTTGGCAATTAGTAGTTTCCTATAAAATCAAATGTAAAGTTCGTGAAATATTAAAGAAAATTATGAATTTTCAGGAGGCTTTTATTTTGAAATGCTACATCAGATTCTTCTGAAATTTCCTGGAGAGCAACAGGAGGTCCTCTGCTACACACCAGAAGTGGAATGACCCTTTGGCAATTAGTAGTTTTCTATAAAACCAAATGTAAAGTTGGTGAAATATTAAATAAAATTATGAATTTTCAGGGGGCTTTTATTTTGAAATGCTACATCAGATTCTTTGTAAGTTGAAAAATGTAAAAAACGAACATTCATCAGTTCGGGAGGACTTCTAGGCGCTGTTTCCTTGCATTACCGTAAAACAGCTAATACGGGAGCACTCCGAAATAAAGACGGGGCTGGCTTGACTGGTGTTTTGCGAAACGGGGATGGCTTGACCGCAGTAAATATTTCTGGGACCTGGCAACCCTGACTTACGTTAAGCCTCCCGCAGCGCTGAAAGTGCGGAGCCTAATATCCAACGTCAATCTAACTTCACCGTGGTACTTTTCTCTGACCTGTTGAGTAAAGTCAGAATGCATTAGGAGACGTGGACAAAGTCCGAGCGGACAGTTTCAGACAAACCCTGGCCAGGCCGTTTTTACAAAAGTGGCCGGACTGTTTTCGTAGAGGCTAAAACAATGGCGGACAATTTTAAAAGTGGCCAAGCGCCCTCGTGGTTGTGGCTTGTTTTTCAAAGCAGCTCAAACTCTGCAGATGTAGTCATTTTGAACATAGATTACTCCATAGACGTGTAACGCTAGTGAAGACGGGATTAGCTCCGCCAGTTTCTTCGTTGACTACATTTACACTTTTCTGCAGCAAAGCCTCTAAAACACGACCCTTTTAAAATGTGGTCACACTCACAAACAGACAAAGACACGGACAAACCTGGATTGTTGCAGGCGACGTCCCAGACGAGACTGTGACTCTGCAGCGGGAGGCGGACAAAGAAGTCTGCTGTGAGCGAGTCTTCGTGTTTACACAGAGACAGAGACTGTAGACGATCCGGTTTAGAGTCAGAATTACGATAATAGGCGACAAATATTAAGACCACGAGCAAATGATTTCAATTGACTTGTGCAGATATGAACTCTCCACACGCATCTAATCTTCTTCTTCTTCTTCTTCTTCTCTAGTATTATTGGCGGGTCGCAACCAATTTTTCAGTGCATACCGCCACCTACCGTACCTTAATCTTGAAAAGATCACTTCATCTCTTCTATATTTCCCTTTGAAACCCTTCACTTTAATATATTTCTGAATGCTGTAATAGTGTCTCCCTTTATTATCTGTGTCCCACTTGTTTTGCCATTTGTCACTCACTGCTTTTCTGATTAATGATTTGGCCTCTCCTTTTCCAAAGGGAACTTTCATTATTTCATCCTCTTTTAATTTTAATGCTGTTTTTGCAATTTCATCAGCTTTTTCATTTCCCACTACACCAACATGAGCCGGGACCCAAACAAATTTTACATCCCCACCATTTCTTTGTATTCTCAGCATTATTGTATGGAGGAACATTAACCCATACAATATTTGGTCCATATTCAATTTTATTTAATCCATATTGTTCTGCTACAGTATTAATATTCCATCCAAATCCTTTTCCTTTAAGTTGTTGTGTATATTCCCAACACTCACACAGAACATTTGCTGCAGGTTGTTCCTCCCCAGATCCTTGTAACTTTATCCAATAAGCTAAAGACAGCTTAGATCGTCTTAAATATAAAGGTAATTCATCAGCTTCTACCAGTAGTGCATTAGTAGGGCTTGTTTTCACTGCACCTATACTGAGTCTTAAAGCTCTAAACTGTATTCTGTCTAATGTTCTTAAAACACTCTTGTCTGCTGCTCCATATACCATACACCCATAATCAATACACAATCGTATTAAGGCCCTATAAATATCTAGTAGTGATTGTTTATCAGCTCCCATTGATAGCCAGAGACTGACCTCATGAGATTTAGTACCTTTTTACATTTTGTTTCAACCTGTTTAATATGATTCTTCCATATACATTTCTCATCAAACCACAATCCTAAATACTTGAACTCTTTCACTCTTTCCATATTTTGACCGACAATTTTAACTGTATATTATTAATCCTTCTCTTTCTGGTAAATATCATATAACAAGATTTTGTAACTGACATCATCATATGACCATCTTTCAACTTTTAATATCGCATTCTGAATACTATTAGTCACATGTCTAATGTTTTCCTCTTTTCCATATAGCCCCATCATCTGCATAAAGTAATGATCCAATATCTCTATCAACATTTATAAAAATATCATTTATCATTATATTAAATAGAATAGGACTTATAGCACTCCCTTGAGGGATACCATTTTCAATATTAAAGTACTCCGACAAATCATCCCCAACCTTTACACGAAAGGTTCGGTTAGACAGGAAGTCTAACACCCAGTTGTATAGCCTTCCACCAATACCCATTTTATGCATTTTAATCAATAATCCTTCTCTCCACATTGAATCATAAGCTTTTTCAATATCAAAATATACTAGAGCCATGATCTCTTTCATACTAATCACCTTTTCTGCCTCATTGCTAACTTTAACCAAAGCCTCTACCGTTGATCTTCCTTTACGAAATCCACTTTGGTATTTATTTAACATTCCTCTTTGCTCTAAATAATATGTCAATCTACAAACAATTATCTTTTCCATCCATTTACATAGATGTGATGTTAAGGCTATAGGTCTGTAGTTCCCTGCATTAGCTAAGTCTTTACCTGGCTTACCAAAAGGAAGTATCAAAGCACTTTTCCAGCTATCAGGCATTACACCTTCTCTCCATATCTTATTAAACAGTTTTAGAATAATTTCCAGTACTTCTTTTGGTAATTGTCTAAACATTGCATAGCATAGTTGATCTTGCCCTGGAGCCGTATTTCCACTTCCCTCTAAGGCCATTTTTAACTCATGTAATGTTAAATCCATGTCAAGTGCCGAATCTTCACTGTCTTTTTCATAGTTACCTCACTATTTGTTCTTAAAATATCCTTTTTCCGTTGTTTATATATTTCATCTAAATGACTCCCACTATGTACACTAATTGTTCCACCATGGAACTATTTTCTTTTTCTCATTCACTGTACTCATAGGGATACAGGTTGTTGCAGCATTAATAATCATGGAAGTCACTTCTACTGTGCAGCTATTTACATCACCCTCCATCGATATTCTTTCAGAATACTCACTACAAAGTTCTTTAAATTTTTCCCAATTAGCTTTAGGAAAACACCATCTCTCTATTACATAACCCTCCTGAACATACACATCAAAGTTCATGGAACACAAAATTGGAAAGTGATCTCTCCCTATGTTGTTGTCATTCTTAACATTCCATTCACATAAATGACTCATATTTACAGAGACTAAAGTAAGATCTATACAAGAAACTGAGTTTCTTGTAACATTAACCCTGGTTCCTCTTCCATCATTAAGGCAAGCAAGTAATCTCTCATCAATTAGTTCTTCCACCACTTCTCCATTTGTGTCTGTATAATCACTTCCCCACAGAGTATTGTGAGCATTAAAGTCACCACACCATATTTCTCTTCTATGAACACTTTCTGAGATTTCATGAAATGTTTGCTTTGATAATTTCTTACACGGATTATAAAAATTGACTACTTTGATATTTCCTCTGGGACTACACATTTCTATTACTATACATTCATATTCATTTGGGACAGTTACCCTTCTGTATGCCAAAGTATCCTAAATGTTATACATCCTCCACCTTGTTTTCCAATTCTGTCACATCTAACCGCACTGTAACCTGATATTACAAAGTCTAAATGAGGTCTTAACCAAGTTTCTTGTATACACATAACATCAGGTCTAACTTCCAGATCATCTACAACCTTTTTGAACTCTTGACCATTTGCAATTAAGCTTCTGGCGTTCCATTGAAGGATATGTAATACCATAATGAGGTTAATCACCTTGAGACATTCCATTATTTGGATTCAACATCTCATGAATCATTTCAGCTGTAACTTCAGTTATCCCCAGTATTTCTATGGCTGCCTCTACTATTGTCTTGATTCTATCACTTTTTTTCTTTTGCTGTACTGCCACATTGACAATCTTACAAATGAACGCAATAAATTTGGTTTTACCCACAATCAGCGTGTCTTCATTAATCTCTCTTATCCATGGATTTATTTCGGTTTGCCTCTGACTAGACGTTGGAGATGTACTCTCAATTATTCTTCTGTTCTCAGATTATTTTGCTTTATTTATTACTTGTACCACACTGGGTCTGTATATTTCACTTTCCTTGACTTTTTTTGCTGCATCAGCATAAGACACCTGATTAGTTACTTTATATTTCTGGACCTCTCTGGCTTGTCTTTGTACAGGGCATCCTCCAAAAGCAGCGCTATGCTCATCACCACAATTACAGCATTTGACTTTTGTATCCTGACCACAATTTCCATACTCATGTTCACCTCCACATCTAGCACATCTTTGTTTTCCTTTACATTGCCCAGCAGTATGTCCCATTCTTTGACATTTGTAACATCTAAGTGGTGCTGGGATAAACTCTCTTACATCATAACTCAAATATCCCAATCGTACCCTCTTTGGCATCTCTTTTTCAAATTCTAGCTTTACTGATAAGCTATCAGTTTTCACCCCTTTTCTTTGTGTTTGTAGTCTTGTGGCTTTCAAAACTTTCCCTCCTTTCACTTCTTGTATTATCTCCTCCATTGTTATTGCCAAAGGTACATCATAGATAACACCTCTAAGCTTTGCTGCATTCCCAGGGATATGAACACTGATCCTTTCCCCATTAAGTGTTTCAGCTCTGAGAAATCTATCTCTTTGTATTTTATCTGTAGTAAAGACCAGCAGCCTTCTATTATTCAAATATTTGGTCCTGGAATTTGATATTCCCCTGACTGAAGAGCAGCTGGACTAGAGCTATTGTTGGCTCAAAATTTAAGAGACACAAACACCCGGGACCTTTACCTAATGTGTAGAGAATATGTAAATTATGTCTTGTCTGGTTAAATTGGAATTAAACTATTACAAAAGTTTTTATTTATTTATTTATTAAAGCAAACAAGAAAACATTTACAACTTGCCTTTTAAAGGATTTTTTATCGACATGTACAGCTGTCCATCCCAAACAGAGAAACTTGGATCATCCCCTGCATTTGTCTTTTTGAAAAAATAAAGTCTGAATCTATACCTTAAATCAGGGATTAAATAAAATATTTAAAAAAAAGTTAAATTAACACAAACATGCATTCAATTTTACAGTTAACATGTTACGTACCTCTTTTAGGTCTCCAGGAACAAAAAGCTGCTGGAACAGCTGATGGTGTTGTGCCAGTTCCTTGTCAAATCCATAAATGTCTCGTCCTTCGTGGATCTGATTAAGGATGGGACTCAGTCTTACAAGTGAATGCAAAGTGATGGCACTAATATAGAATATGAAAATGCTTCATTAGTTAGTCATTCAAAACAATAGTGAATTTGTATTAACATACTCCTGGATCGCCTTTTTCTGCTCAACATTTATTGGTCCAGTAAAGCCACACACCACAATAGCATCTGATAATTCCAAAAGCTTTTCTCCTTCAATGTTTTCCACCTTAAAAGAACAAATTTAATCTTGATATTGGTACAAAGCAATAACATAATTAAGGGACATAGAAAACTGCATTTTATTTTTTATTACTTCTTTAATCAAGTTGGTGATTTCCAGATCTGTAAGTTCCAGTAAACCATCACTTTGTACTTCTCCATGGCACAAAAATGATAGGACCATCTAGTGAGAAAGTTTGGTGCAGGTCCTGTATCAAACTAGTGCAAAGATCTCCCACAGATCCTGACAAAAAAACAAACATGTTTATGAAAAAGTATTGAGGTTACCTGTTAGCACAATCTATTTCATAAATAAAGGCACAGACTTGAATTTGTTTTCCTGATCATCTGTGATACTATATTTGGGGTTTTGTCCTTCTCTGCATCTCCTTCAAATAAATGTGACTGAATGCCACGCATCATTTCTGTAAGGAGGAAAAGCAATTGTGCTAAAGAGGATTTCATTATTTGTTATGGCCTCGAAGAGGAATACAAACCTGTGAGGAATTCTTTACGAAGGGCTCCTTCATCAGTGTATTTTTCTCCAATAAAAGAGAGTCGAAGGAGGTTCTTTGGAGATGCTTGCTTCTGTCTGGACCACTGCTTAAGACCCTCTGATAAAGGGCCTCTCTTGTCACATTTATATTAAATGTTTTGGATTTGTCAACCTTTTCTCCAAGAGACTTTAGGATGTCTGATAAGCTCACAAATTACAACAATATTAGCTTTATAAAACAAGACAGCTACAAACACAAACTCACACAAATAGAATCCCTGCTGTGGTGCTCAACAGTGTCTTGGTGATTCCAGTGTGATGCTGTTGATGTGGAGAGATGCGTATAAACATCAAATTCATTTTTAAGGACATGGTCAAAGGGATGGTCATGTGACAGACAAATCAAATTCTATATTGAATGAAATGTAGTAACTACCTCTCCCTCTGGCCACATATGCTGCATGGATATGAATGTAATCTTGTGTGAATTGTTTTTAAATAATGGGCAAGACACCGATTAAAGACACAATTTCAAGCAAACAGAAAGAGATAATCATAAGAACCCCAATAACAACTTCACTAAGCAGTAAACATCAAGGTAGTTTGATCTTGTTTGTGTAAGATGTGACAGTGCATGTTTCTTTTGTTCAAATCCATACATCTACTCTAAAGATTAACCCAAAACAACACTCTATATTTACACTGTAAATAATGATGTCAAGAAGAAATGTAATGGTTAATGTCTGTGATTATCTTACATTGATCTCAGAGTCCACTGGATAACTGGATGTCTACAGGAATAGTCAATAAAAAGTCTTTGCACTTGCACATTGATAAAGCCCGGTCATATTCTTACATTGACAGCTGAGTCATTTGATGAAGTAAGATGTGTTAGATAACTTACTTCTTTATCATCCTCCAAGTCGAGTATTTCATGGTAGGTCTATAAAACAATAACAGAACAATCACAAATTCATGCAGGCTGTGACTATTACAGTGGTGGAAAAAAAGTTTTCAGACACCCTTTAAATTTCACACAATGAAAATTCTGTGGAAAAATCGTTTTTGTTTCAAAAAGTGTGGTTGCATTAGACAGACACAAACAATTACAAATGATATTTCTGTTAATTGTTTAATCTGTCTGTCATTTCATTTTGTTCTTTTGCTTTTAAAACCACAAATGTTGTCTGCCAGTCTCAGATTTGCAGTACAAGTGTAAGTGTAGTTCCTACTTATACCACAAGAGGAGATACCATAAAGTGAGCGCGTCTGCAGAGCAAACAGAACCAGGTTTGTCAACAGTTACAGGCAGTTAGCAGACAAGCATGTTTGTATTTGTTTTCAGATACTGTCTGTGTTTCAAATGTGCAACAGTCACATCATCAAATTAATCTTTAGTAGTTTTGAAAACTTAAATATTGAATCTTAATTCATTATTTAGTGCCCGAAAACCTTTTTCCATCACGGTTAAGTAAGTAGATTTAGTAGTAAGTAGAAATGGAATGTAGAGACCAAATTAAATAGTACTTGTGTATCTACAATTCTT
This sequence comes from Perccottus glenii, assembly GCA_024416835.2. Classification (NCBI taxonomy): domain Eukaryota; kingdom Metazoa; phylum Chordata; class Actinopteri; order Gobiiformes; family Odontobutidae; genus Perccottus; species Perccottus glenii. Next base: position 31,368 of record JALDQB020000155.1, on the reverse strand, counting down.
GCAAAAAGTTAGAGATATTGAATTTTGGGATAAAATGTCTGAATGCACTTTAACTTTTACATGTGAACATCATTTGACAATCTCTAAACTTTTGAATGCACATGTCCAACTGTTCAATCTTTCAGACCAACGCAGCAGAACAAGCACAAACATTAGATTTGACACAAACAGAGGCTTTAGTTTGTGGATTTAAGTCATTGTCTGACACTAATTTGACATGATCAGCAAAAATCACAAAGAAAATAACACACTGTACAGACTTTTATACACAATGGATTAGCTTCAAGACCAACAGTTAGACTCAAGTTATAGACCTGAGTCCAAACAAATACTAAAGCACAAAAGACATTAGAAGATAAACATAAATACATAGAGTTAATAATATTTGTGGAGTAAATATGAATGTATAATATTTAAGTGTGTGTGAGAGAGACAGGTACAAAGGCTCAAAAATAAATCTTCTCTAAATCCTTTTAAAGCTTCTTCGACATGAGATTGGTAGAAACATGTCTAACTCATGGACACAGTGCCCTCTGCTGGACACAAACCTCCAATATAACTTTCATCTAAAAGAAAAGTCAAAGTCAAAGTCAGTGTTGTTGTGTTGGACCTGATGGTTCTAGTTTAAAGTGACTGGACTGTAGCTGCTGCTGAATGTGGCCTCACACTGGAGTAAACACAGCTCTGTTCCTGTTCACACGTCCTTCTCTCTGAGTTGGAGTCAAAAAAGAAGTCACCTGTCAATGTATCAAATGAAAGAAACAAGAGACTCACCTTTTGATGTTTTTGAGCTCCAGCACAGAATCTGTGGCATCTGTAAAAGAAACATTTCATTTCATTCACAGTGGACAGTGTTTTTTACTGCTTTAGTGCAAAAGAAAAATAAGCCATAGTGACACTTTCATTGTGAACAGACTTTGTGTGAACTCTTGTCCTTTTTCTGGAGTAGGACTTTTGATTACAGACAGTTTGGTTTTCTTCAAAATAAAACTCCTTCTTCTTGACTTAGAGGAAGTCGTCAAGTTAGAAGAAGCTGAGACTGACCAATAGGACGAGAGGTGTAATTGTTGCTGGTCATGTGATCTTCAGCAGAGCTCTGATTGGTTCTCACAGACCTTAAGTACAAAACTGTAACAAACAAAGACAAATCAATAGTGAATTATAATATTAAAGGTGTTTGTATCAGAAACAAATACAGTGTTTGTGTCTGATATAGTCTTATCTTTTGACTTTGTGCAGCGTCACAGAAGCAGCAGCAGAATTAATCCAACTATTGCACAGATAAGTCCAATGATCAACATGACAGGAAATGAAGAGCTATGTTCCTTTGCTGCAAGAATTTATCTCATGTTAATATTTACAACTCACATTGTAGCAGTGCTTTATAAATACACCTTCAAACCTCCAACTTTGTGTTTCTATTTTGAATTAAAAAGATCATTCTCACATTTGAGTGAGATCCAACTCTCTGGAGAAGTCCAAATGTGTGGAGATCTTGGGCCTTGTTCTTGTCCCTCACATTTATAAAAAACCCTCGTCAGACTTGGACACTGCAGAGATGTTGAACTCACTTTGGGTTCCATTTTGGATTAGTTTTCCATTTTTATAGAAAAGGACAGAAGAAAGAGCAGTAGATGTGTTGAGTTTACAGCCGAGAGAAACAGGTGGTCCCTCAGTCACAGGATGAACAGGACTCACAAGGACAACATCACCTGTGAAAAGTCACACTATTACATTATCACAGCAATAAAAAGAAGAGGATGGCTGTGTCACAGGGTGCCGGTTTGGACTTTATGTTTGTTCTCTCTCCGTGTGTTCTGGGAGTGCGCGGCCCCTTTAAATTTTACAGGCACACGGATGAACTCGTGATTGGGAACACTCTCCACACCTGCGCAATCACTGGAACCAATAGAATACACCTGGGTCTGGTTTAAAAGCCCCAAAGGAGAAGCAGGAAGGGAGAGAAGCAGGAGGAAACCAGAAAGCAGAGAGAACCCAGAAGGAACAGAGAGAAGGAGAGACGGAGGAACGGACAGAGAAAAGAACATTGAGCAGCACGGAGAGCTGGACTGACTGAAGGCAACGGAAGCCAGAGAAACCACAAGAATCTACCGCATACAACACTCTGATACAGCTAAGTAGAGGGAAGTGTCAATAACTGTGTAGAGGTTATACCTACCTGAGCTGTTTTTACCTGTGTGCCTAAGGCCGCCTTCCCTGTTCACAGCGCCATCTTCCCCTTCGGAGAAGAGACCGGTTTAGGACCTAAGGAGCGGCCGGCCGTATCTACCCGGACCAGGAAGGAACCAGGGACCTGTACAACGCCATTTTAAGACGCTAAGTGAAGGGCGTGTCCCATATTTTATTGCATGCTGTGCGGTTTTATTTTTGATATATATTTGTGTGGTCGCTGAGCCGACATTCTGGTGTGTGTTTTAGTCCGGTGGTGGTGTACTGGGACCTCGGAGCCCACTGTGACCGTTGAGGGAGCGCCAGCACTCCTCAAGCCGGCCTCGCGGCGCGGAGGCCGAGGCTACAACTCAAAGAAACTGCTCTCCTTAAGAGACTGCTCTCCCCGCAGTTTTTCCCGGACTTTCCCCTATACTCGCGGATTGACTACAAAGCCTATAGACTGGGCTTCTTACCTTTGTTTTATTTTTTTTTACCTTGCATACTTTTAATAAAATTGCAGACTTTTAAACTTGGAAACTCAGTCCCCTCGTGTTTCTCTGTGGTACATTTTTTTTTGTGGTGATCAACGAACCTAAAGCCGAAGGCGGCGACAGCTGTATTCATCTATTCTATGAAAAATGAAATGAAAAAAGTCATGTTGAGGGCATTGCTCAGTTTTCCTGATCCAGACTCACACCAAAACACTGCATTAGTTTTCTCTTTTGGGGAAAAGTCACATTTAGATGTATCTGTCCAGTAGGAAGTACATTGTGGTAAGAAAAGGCCGTTCTGAGAAAAGCCTTTGAGTGTCCACTCTCCATTAGTGGAGTTGGATTGACAGCTCAGTGAGACTTTGTCAGACGTGAGGTGCTGTGATGTGTCAGGACTCACTGTGAGAGACACTGGGGACTCAACATCTGCAAAACACTAATATAAGAGAGCAGCTCAGAGTCAGTGTGCCTCCAGACTGAACCTCTGTGTCACCAGTCACTGTGGCCTTTGCTTTTTCTCTGCATCACATTATGAAACGAAAAGAAACAGATCAGTTTAAATAAATCACTTTTAGAGAAGCAGCTGTGTCCACTTTCTTCTCACTTTAATCAAACACATGTTGTTACAAAAAAAGAACTAAATCAAGACATTTTATTTGAGTGTATTAAAGAAAAAAGAAAGTCATAAATATGAAAATGAATAGTTGTCCAGACTCACTCAGTTCTTCCAGTGTGGTCTCTCTGCTCCACAGTGTTGTGTCTATTTCTTTTCTTTAGTTTGAGAAACAAAACAGTCTAAATAACAGCAGTAAAATAAACTGTTCTACACACCGACTGATTACAAGTGCTTGATTTCAGATTTAATAAACGGAGTTGGGTAAGGCAGTATTTCAGTGGCTGCCCCCTGTGCATGGACTGACCTGCAAAAGGACTTCAATCCATCTGAACTTGTTACTTTAGGAGAATTTAAATCAATCCTAAAGAAGCGTGAACTCAAGGAGCTTGGTAAATGTAACTGTTTTTAAACTCTTTTGTAACTATTGAGAGTAAATATTGTTCTTTGTGTGTTTGATAATTCTTTTATTTGTCACAAACTGTGTGTAATGCTGTCGTCTTGGCCAGGTCACTCTTGGAAAATAGATTTTTGATCTCAGTGAGGATATCACCAAGTTAAAGAAAGAATATAATAAATAAAGATATAATAAATAAATTGAATGTGTTATAACCTTTTTTCTTAACTGTTCACTTTCTGTTGCTTTGACTTTTATTTTTCTTTCAGATCTATCTTTAAAAACACAAGTGTACTCATCAGTTTGTAAAACAGTGACAGTATTAGTTGATTCTGTGACGATGTGTTGGTCCATCCTCTGCAGGAGTAGACACCTCTACTTGAGACACTGACACCAGCTGAGTTTTCTTTCATTGTTTCCCTCTGAGAGTCCGAGGCTGACTTTAGTCTGAACCATTCATAAGTTCCTTTAAAGCCTCGACTTCACAGCTCAGAGTCACACTGCTCTGTTCTGGGATGGTGTCACTGGAGCTTTTCAGATGGACTCTGCGTCTATTTTCTGAAAATACAACACAATAAGAAATGCAAGAAAATGGTTACAGTTACTGAGTTCAATGTAGGACATGGTGAAAGTAGTTTTATTGTTTGTTTGTCTTTTGTGGAAAAAATAGCAGCTGTTGATGAATGTTTGTTTAATGGTGACTTTTGTCCTTGTTTTCCATATTTTAACTGTGGAGACTGCGATGATGAGTTGAATGAGTTTGAACTGTTTCGGTGTGAACCTTTCCTCCATGAGTCCAAACAGAACAGAGCAGAAGTTTACATTAAAAGTGAGTCCAAGTCCGTTTAGTTTGGTCCACATTTCTTTTGAGTGACAGCAGTCTAAAAACAAATGTGTGTGGGTCTCGTCCTCAGAACAGTTTTGGTGCTTACATAACAACTCCATGAAACAGTGGCTCTGAGCGGGAGTCTGGTCACTGATATAAGCCTCTTATATCTCCAAGACTTTCATCAGAGTCTTTACAATCCAGGAGCTTTATCAGTGCTGCACATTCATCCTCATTTAAATTAAAATTTTTATTTAATTCTTTACATTTACTTTTAAGAATGTTTTAAATTCTACATTTCATAATTTCCCATAATTGTATTAGATTTATTTAATATTTTCAGTTCTTGCCTTGACTCAGTAAATGGAGAAGGGAGGGGCTGCTCTCACGTAACACAGGTAGGGGAGGGGCTGCTCTCACGTAACACAGGTAGGGGAGGGGCTGCTCTCACCTGACACAGGTAGGAAGTGAAAGTATCAGACGGACATTTTGCTGTGTCGTGGTGTGAGGAGGTGAGTGTGACTTTAGTGTTCTTTGACTTGATTAAAGCTGTTGTCTCAGTGTGGACTGTTACAGAGAGCAGAGGACAGACAGCTGCTGACTTTTACTGCGCTGTATTTACACTGCGTTACTTCCTCTTGTTTAGTGTTGCTTCAGAACAGATGGTGGTTTTAGCCCAAATGTTAATAAGGCGTGTTACTATAGCATTTTTGCTTCTCTTTGTATTTAGTTGAAAATATTGGTATTTAGGAGGGGGGAAACAGGAGGAGTTGTGACCAAAAGTCTGTCCTGTGACAAGGACCACGGTCCAGACCCCACTGCCACTAGGGGCGCTCTCAGTGGTGTGACTGGTCCGACCGGTCTGCACACATGTCTTTGGTCCCTCCCTCCTTTGTCTCATCTTGATATTTATTAACCCTTTAAGCTCCATGTTGGCAAAATTTCAAAACAATACTGGCTGAGTTTTGTATTGAACTGAAGATATTGGAAAATTTCACAATATCTCACAATAGAAAACTCAGGTTAGTGATTTTTCCGTCTTGTAGCTTAAAGGGTTAAATAAATACCAAGATGAACAATGTAAATGACACAGGCAGGGATCAATCCCACCAACACTGGCTTCAAAGCCCTCTGACCATGTGAGCTACACAGTTAGACAGAAAGTCAGCTGAGAATACGTTTAATGTAGTTAGGACACAAATTAGAAAAAAATATATATAATAAAATACAAAACATAAAAAGTAATTGGACAAAATGTTGATTTGGATTGTTCCTAAATGTATAACCACAACAGGAAATTTAATACAATCATCCTCAAAAATAGGCCTGGGCCATGATCTTGAAATATGCATCATTTTGTGAAGACCCTTAGTTTACAGGCCTCGGACTCAAATGATTGAACGAGACCAGACAGAACCAAAGAGACGAGCCAGAGACCGCTGAAGGGACCGAGGACCAGTGCATGGACATGTTTTGCCAACGCTCAGACCAGCCTTGCCTTGCCTTGCCTAGGTGGATTTGAACAGGTTTTAGTTGGATTTGAACAGGTTTTAGTTGGATTTGAACATGTTTTAGTTGGATTTGAACATGTTTTAGTTGGATTTGAACATGTTTTAGTTGGATTTGAACATGTTTTAGTTGGATTTGAACAGGTTTGCTGCTGGGGTCATAAACAATAGATTTTATCACAGAAGCTAAGGGCCGCATAAAATCCCAGACTTTGGACAAGTCTAATCTTTGATCCACTTGAGGTTCACACTTTAATCAAACCAAACCAGAGTTAACTTGGAAGAGCTCCGAGACCTCTGTTTTAGAGGCAGACAGTCCCTAAGTTAGGGCTATTCTTTTGTTCATAATAATAATAATAGTCATCAATATTTTAACAATGTGTACAGGACTCCTGTAGCCTACTCCTTCATAGTACAACAAGTCTCCTGCTAGACTTAAGATAAAGTCTGAACACTGTGTTCAGGAGCAGAAGTTAAAGAGTCTTATTAATGACACATGTGAGCCCCTCCCTCAGTCCCCGCTGTCTCCTCTTCTCTGTCCGGACTCCTGGACACACCTTGTCATTCAATGTTTTTTCTTTTTTTTATTACTGCTGCATCGTAGATTCATATTGAAGACATCAGAACTATGAAGAAACACATATGAAATGTTGTAATATGTCATAATATGAATTCTAACAGTTTCAAATAGGACTGTCAGTTGTGTATTTTTTGATTGTGTAAATTCAACACTGAACACTGCTGTCCTCCTCTCTTTGGGCTGTGATAAACTTCTATTGGCCCTGTCAGTGTCCTGCACTGAGGGCTGAGATGATTGACAGGGAAAGGGGCGGGGCACAGAAAGCACAGAGAGAGAAGGGGACACTCTCTTTGCCCTGGATCAACAATTAGTAAAACATTTGTGAAAAAATGTTTAAGAAAACCACAGCTCACACTGGTTTATATCTAAAACACAGCTCATAATACAAACTCTTTAACTGTAGAGTATGTAGCATTTAATTTATAATAAATCCTATAGATGATCATATTCTTAATGAGTTGGTTTTAAAGTGTGTTTTCTGTATTCAACAGCAGCCTGAACAGTTTTGTCACATTTGGAGAGTTTGTCTAGATTTTAAAGGAAAACGGTGTCAGTCCCATAAACAATGTTCAGAATTCTAGAGTAAATGATGAACCAGTTTGTTTTGGGCAGAAAAGGATAAAATGAAGTGAGAAAGTTTCAGATCAGAACAGATTATGGAGGACTGTGGAGACTTTACCCAGAGGCCTTCACAGGCCCAAATATGAACAGTTCTCCTGAATAAAGGCAGAGGCCAATCTGGAGAGGTTTAAGGCCAACATCTAAACATTAACATGAAATAAAGCCAATAATCAATCACATTAGAAACATCTGGCTCCTATGGAGGACGAAAAATGACATATCTATAAATAAATAAATAAAAGTGAAAATTGTCAATTTATTTATTTATTTATTTTTTAATATGTAAGTTTTGGTTAAAAATAAATAAATAAATCCCTATATTTATTTTCCACCTGCATTTATTTCCACATTTATTCATTTATGCATTTATTTATTAATGCTTTTATTTATTTCTTCTTTTATTTATTTCTACATTTATTTATTGATTGATTTCTGTCTCTAAATGCAAATGAGGGGGGCGTTATTTTTTCTGTTCAGGCATTAGCAATCGCATCAACACAGATACAAACAGCTCAACAAGCTAATGCTGCTATGGCTGCCCCGCTCCCGCCTTAGTACTATGCAGCAATCAATGGAGGCTCAGTTTCCGAGCTGTTGGGCAGCAGCAGATCGTCTAGATGAAATTGAACGTTGTGAGTTTTTTGGATAAATAACAGAGGATTCTTCTGTGAAGTAATATTTCTTGTTACAAGCATTTAATATCGCATTCCGTTTTTAGCCCCTTCCACAACAACTCAACTAGCAGTCGCAGCACAGAGAGAGCAACAAGGAGGTGCAGGTAACTGTACCTCTTCAATTACATTCAATTACATTCACTATTGTAATATGTTTTAAAAAGACAAACACATCTAGGGTTAACGTTAATGTAGTATATAGTGCCGCGTACATATACTAATGTTAAATAGTGCCCGCTTAGAGGCGGAGTGATCTGAGTTTGTTGTAATGTGTTAAGGAGGCTGTTGCAGTGCTTGGCGGTTATTAAAAAGAATTAACGGATTAACTTCAAGTCATTCTTCCTCTCACCACGACGCACATGGTAAATGAACATAAACAGAAAATACTACATGGTGTCAGAAGTGGTCCAGTGTGCCATAAAATAATAATAATTTTGCCGAAGTAAACACGGATTTTGCTGACGGTTAAGCTAGCGTGAGCGAGCAGGCAGCTACGCTTTGAAAAGTAAAGTGATGGAGCAGTTCAAATTAACGTCCCCGCTGGTGTTAACAGGCAACATAAGTGAAAACTGGAGAAGATGGGAACAACGCTTTCAAATATACATGACTGCAAGTGGTGCTGAAGAAAAAGAAGTTAAAGTACAGGTAGCTATCCTACTGCATGCACTCGGAGAAGAAGCTCTTGAAGTATACAACACACTAGACGTTGTACAGGCGGATGAGGCAGAGCTAACAGTGGATGATATTATATATGCATTTAAAACATACTGCCAACCAAAGAAAAACACAGTGTTCGAAAGACATCAGTTTTGGGCTCATCCCATGACAGAATCAGTCACCATTGAGAAATATGTGACAGAGTTGAGACAGAAAAGTAAAGACTGAATTTGGTGTATCTGAAAATGACATGATCAGAGACAAGATTGTGTTTAGTTTGAATGATCCACGGCTCAAAGAAAGGCTGTTGAGAGAGTCTGATCTCACGCTAGAGAGAGCAATTGACATCTGCAGAGCAGCTGAAACTGCCAAAGCACAAATACAAGCAATGAGCACTACAACACAAGAAAATGCAATACATACAGTGAACAAGTCCAAAGGCAAAGACAACCAACAGTGGAATCAAGGAAGAAATCCACAAGTCCAGAACGACAGTAAGAAAATAAAAGATCAAGTGTGCAGGAAATGTGGAAAGACACATCAACCAAGGCTTTGCCCAGCATTTGGAGTCTCGTGTCGCAAGTGTGGCAAGCTCAATCACTATGCAAAGATGTGTATGTCTACAAAAGCAACACATAAGAGGAAAATGCATAATTTAAGCTCAGAAATTGACACACTTTTCATTGGGACAGTGAACTTTGACCACATAAACAATAAAAGAGACAATTCCCGGTATGCAGACATAGATGCAGGAAACATGTCTATCAAGTTTAAGTTAGACACAGGAGCAGAAACAAATGTACTACCGCAGGCTGTGTACAAGACACTGAAGAGAAAAGCCAGGCGTGAAAAAAAGAAAAACTTACAATTAAGACCGACAAAGACTGTGCTGGTGGCGTATGGTGGAGTTAAGCTGAAACCGGAAGGAACAGTCTCACTGGAGTGCTCCAGTGCCCAAACTAAATCCAACCTGCTGTTTTATGTGTCAAAACACTCAGACACACCTATTTTAGGCAAGGATGCATGTGAAACATTAGGTCTGATAAAAAGGATGGACATTGACACGCTCGCAGTCAAGTTCCCAACTACAAAAGAGGAGCTGTTAAAGCAACATGCAAGTGTCTTTGAAGGACTATAGATTCTCGGTGAACATCACATCCACATTGACCCTACAATCACTCCTGTCATACACGGCTGCAGGAAAATTCCACTGGCAGTTATGGATAGACTGAAAGACACGCTTGATGATCTGTTAAAAGCAAATGTTATTGAACAAGTAATTGAGCCAACAACATGGGTCAATAGCATAGATAGTATAATTATGGATGATATCCGCCCATTGGTCCCCTATTCACCAATATTGCATTACGAATGGGCAATAAAATGGCCGTTACATCCGGGCTTTTTGGGTTTTACTCCATAGTAAAACAATAGTTTTTAGATAGCATAAACCAACGTAATTTTCAAAAATTCACCCCCCCCAGAGTTGTCACGTAGTAAAAACTTAGCTCTAGAGACCGGAGCCATCTTTTGTACCAGGCTGTAAACATGAGTTTTACTCTTGTAAAGTCGCCATTGGGTTTCTCCTTATATTTCCGCTTTTGGAGCCTGCCCTCTGGTGGACGGATGTATATCGCTGTATTTTGCTGTAAAATCACCGTATGGCGGCGCCCTTACACGACGACCATTTAAGAGGTACCGTGGGAGAGGCTTGGTCAATAGTCTTGTAGTCACTGAAAAGAAAGATAAGAAGAAGCTGAGGGTTTGCTTAGACCCTACTGACTTAAATAAAGCCATTTTGAGACAGCATTACTCAATTCCCACAGCAGATGAGGTGCTGAGCAAACTTGCTGGTAAGAAAATCTTCACAGTGCTGGATGAGAAGGACGGCTATTGGCAAATAAAGTTAGACAAGGAGTTGTCGCTAATGTGCACTTTCAACACGCCATGGGGGCGCTATAGGTTTAAGCGCCTACCATTTGGTATCAAGTCGGCAAGTGAAGTTTTTCAGCAGCGCAACTGTGAGACATTCGGAGACATCACGGGGGTTCATATTATTGCTGATGACATGATTATTGCAGCCTCCTCAGAAAAGGAACATGATGAAATATTTAAAAAAGTGATGACTAGAGCGAAGGAAGCTAACGTCAAATTCAACAGAGAGAAGATACAATAAAAGGTAAACGGTGTCAAATACATGGGTCATGTTGTGACATCAGAGGGTGTTAAAGTTGACAACGCAAAAGTTAAGGCAATAGTTGACATGCCATCGCCCACAGACAGATCTGCACTGCAACGCATGCTTGGGATGATCAAGTATCTATCACAGTACATACCTGGAGAAGCGACAGCTACAGCGCCACTGAGACAACTACTGAGGAAGGACAGTGAATGGCAGTGCCAGCATGAACATGAGCAAGCTGTGAAGAACTTAAAAAATGCGCTAGTAACAGCCCCAGTACTTAAATTCTTTGACCCAAAGAAAGCTGTCGTGATACAAGCAGATGCATCCAAGGACGGTTTAGGAGCATGCCTAATGCAAGATGGACATCCTATCGCCTATGCATCCAGAGCTCTAACAGATACTGAAAAGAGTGCACAGATAGAAAAGGAGCTTCTGGCTATAGTGTTCTCAGTGAAGCGTTTTCATCAATACGTCTATGGAGTCAAAGTTAATGAAACAGTTAAAGGATGAGACACAAAAGGACGTCATAATGCAAAAGTTAATAGACATTCACATGCACGGCTGGCCACATCACAGAAAACAAGTTGACAAAAAGGTGATAGAGTACTGGCCTATTAGGCACTCAGTGTCAATAAGAGATGGAATAATGTTTGCAGGAGACAGAATTATTCTACCAAGTCAAATGAGGTCAGACATGTTACAGAGGCTGCATGTGGCACACCAAGGTATGCAGCGCACTAAAGCTCTGGCCAGAGTACACTGGTATTGGCCCGGTATGACAAGAGACATTGAAAAAATGGTGGCGTCATGTGCAACTTGCCAGCAGTTCCAGCCTCGTCACCAGAGAGAGCCGATGATCTCTCATGAAATCCCAGAGCTTCCGTGGCTGAAAGTAGGAGCTGACATATTTGAAATCAGTGGTCAGTCATTTCTGCTGATTGTGGATTATTTTTCCAAATACCCGGAAGTACTAAACATCAGAGACAAGACAGCACATACAATTGTTAATAAGATGAAATCAGTATTTGCCAGAATTGGTATACCTAAAGAGATTGTGTTTGACCATGTGCCTTTTGCAAGCCAAGACATGAGAAAGTTTGCCACAGCATGGGGAATTAAGCTCACTCACTCCAGTCCAGGCTATGCACAGTCAAATGGCCTGGCCGAGAGAACTGTGAAGACTGTTAAGTACCTGTTAAAGAAGGCCAAACAAACTAACACTGACCCATTCCTGGCACTTCTAACTCTCAGGAACACACTTGTCACGGGTATGAGCGATTCTCCAGCACAACTACTTATGGGCAGGATCCTGAGAAGCACTTTACCCAGCTCAAGCACAGTGCTGCAACCTGCAGTACCAACTAAGGCACATTCTTCTCTTCAGGCCCTTCAGCGCAGACAGCGTGCATATTATAACAGAGGCACAAAGAAACTTCCAGTGCTGCCGCCCGGTGGAACGGTTCACATGCGAACTGAACGAGGATGGCGTCTTGCTGTTGTCATGGCGACACGTGCTGAACCGCGGTCCTACGACATAGTGACATCTTCTGGACAGCAGTACAGGCGCAACAGGAGACACCTGAGGAAGACACCCAGCGACATTCAGGTGTACACTGAACAGGACAGTCTTGAGGATGAGCTAGTCAGCACCCTGGATGCTCCCACCGGTGCTCCCAATGGAGCTGATGACACTGTGTGTATGCAGCCTTCTTCTCCTCCACAGTCGGTTCAAACCAGAAGTGGCCGAGTTATTAGGCCACCAGTGAGATTCAGAGACTATGTGTTAAGCCAATAAGTGCATACAATATTCGGTTTGTGTTGTGTGTATAAACGGATAAAAAAAAAAAAAAAAAAAAAAAAAAAGGGGGAAAAGATAAATAGGCATTGATATGTTCAGTTTAAGTTTAATGTATCCATTATTGATACACATTGAAATATTATTTCAGCTAAGCAACATTTTATATCTTCCCTGCTAAAGATAAACTTTTGTTTTGTTTATTATAAGAAAGGAGGATGTAGTATATAGTGCCGCGTACATATACTAATGTTAAATAGTGCCCGCTTAGAGGCGGAGTGATCTGAGTTTGTTGTAATGTGTTAAGGAGGCTGTTGCAGTGCTTGGCGGTTATTAAAAAGAGTTAACGGATTAACTTGAAGTCATTCTTCCTCTCACCACGACGCACATGGTAAATGAACATAAACAGAAAATACTAGAGTTAATGTGTCCAGTGTTGCAATTTTAGAAGGTTTGGGTTGATATTAAAGGTCATAGCTAAACTGCTCTTAGCTATATATATATATATATATATATATATATATATATATATATATATATCGGAACTGTATCCTGAGTCGGTCACTATTATCTTGATTCGGACACGCCCCTTATAGTGCAGTTTCTGTTCATTTAACGGCTAATTTCTTAAGCGATCACCGTCAAAGGGTAAGCCACGCTGTTCTACACATATTAACCCATTTGTATGTCGATTTTCAGGTATTTTTGTCAATATTTAGGTGTCTAATGTTTGTATTAAAGTCATTTTCTTTGAGCAAAAGCGTAAGAATGCTCAAGTTGCTCTCGGGCGACGCTCTGGCTAGCTGATAGCCTATAGCGTACAGTGTGGTATCTTATCAATAACTGGACGATTAGGGCTGAAAGAAGTCCAGTTTCTAGCTAGTTTGACTCCCACCTGATGAAAGATCAGGCCAGTGTATGACACAAGCTTTATGGTGTTTTTTACTCTGTGAAAAAGTAAAAAAAAATACTGCCGCGAAAAGGCTTTGGCAACAGTCTCGGCTTTGCGAGTGTCTAAATCAGGGTGCGGAAAAAATAAAAACTTTCATAAAAGAAAAGAGGTGGTAAAATCAATTTGAGCAACAGATTGATGTGTTTCTAAGTTAGACAAAATATGTTCTGCTTTTAAAATAACTGGAGTTATTTTTAGTACCAGACGGATATGTTTTTGATCATAATATCCTGTTTAAGCAAAAAAGGAAAAAAACAAACAAATAAAGAAATATAATGATCAAATGTGTTAAACTATGGATGGACATGTCCCCACAAGTGTCAGGGTTAAACTATGGCTGGACATGTCCCCACAAGTGTCAGGACATGTCCCAAACAGTATCAGGTCATTTACATTCTGTCCTGAAAACGATCAGATGATAATTTGTTATTGTTGTCCAACTCTTAATTTTGAGTTTAATGGACGGTGCATGTGATTCTGATGTTGCAGATATTAGAGCAGTGAGATGCTCAGTAAAAAGAGCTGTCAAAAAGTTAAATTAAACAATGATATTAACTGACCACTTGTCCAATATTGTTACAGTTTTTTATAACAGTGTTAAGCCTTGCTTTAACCCTGTAATATTATAACTAGGGCTTTTCTTGTTGGAGTCATGTCCCTGCCTTCTTACAAGTACAGTGTATTTGTCTGTTGTTGTACTGTGTGAATGTTATATTGAAAATCTGTTTTTGTTTTGGGTAGAAGAAAAGCTAAGTGGGACAGAAAAATAAAAAAAGAAGAGTGCAAACAATAAAAAATATGGGTAAGTTTGTGCGAGCAAAAAGTGTGAGATCTATTTTGTTCTCAGGAGAACAACAGTAAATGTTAATGTTAGTGTGGTTTAAAATCTTTAACCACATTTTTATAACAATATACATACAGAATATAATTGTTGAAACATAACTTCTAAACTCTATTCTCGTTAATTAACAGATCCAAAACAAGTGGCAGCTCAGAAAGAAAGTCTGGCCAATGGAATCCAGAGTCCACGGCACAAACCCTAGAGGAGGTGGAGAAGCTCAGCATCAGTCCTGAAGTCCAGCCTAAATCAAATTTTATTTATATAGCCCAGTATCACAACAACAAAGGGATTTCTTTTCAATTAAATAGTTACCAGACTACTTAAACTTTGTAAAGTGGTTAAGTGTGGGTGGCCAGGTTAAACAGTTTTGTGTGTCAATTCTTTTGAACTACTCAGCTTCAGGAAAACATTATGTTTGATATCTTTGTGAAATATTTCAGTGATGAACTGAAACAAAGCTTATGCCCCTTTACTTTAAAGAAGTTTGCGAATGGACAACTACTGTATGTTGAACACCTGACTCATGGAACATCAACATCTTTGCTTTTTACTTGGGAATGTATTGTACAGCACAGTTTCTTTTATCCAACTGTATACATCATTCTTCATACTTATACTACTAATGCCTATTAAACTCTACCGGCCGATACTGAACACTTTCTTCTTTTGTCTGCAGCAAACCACAGTCATAAATGAAGCTGAGCATAAACACAACCAGGAAGACTTCTCCCCTTCATCTACAGCACGCTGCATCTTCTCAGCCGACGGTCTCTCTCTTCCTAAACAACCCTCCACCTCAAGCTTTTAGTAAATTATCAAACAGCTGACAAAATCTAAAGCCCCTCTCTTTGTTATCAGCTGTTTTTTCTTGGTGCTGCTGCACCACCTCCGCAGCAGTGTGACCCTCTCTGACCTCAGCATCAGCAGCTCCTCATGTCTCTGTCTCAGCTCCGGGAGAGAGCTACCCTAAAATCTACTCTTGCCCTCCATCGCATCCCACAATGTCAGGGCCTCTCCCTGTCGGGGCCCTTTTTTAAATCTATTAATAAATAATTCATTTGCATCATGCTTTTCTTTTGAGTCTCTCCAGGTTGAAATGGTTTCATGTGTTGGCTTATGTTCACTTCACAGTCACTGGCCACGGTGGAAATGAAAGAAAATTATTTATTTTGTTTGTGTTAGAATATTCAATATATTATTTAATATTATATACATATTGTATTTTAGAATACAATATATATATATATATATAATATTAAATATGATAGGATGTTATAATGTATTAATGTCTTGTGTTTTAGAGTTCTCTGAGTAAAAAAATACACTTGACACAAGTGTTGACTTCACGCTGTTTGCAGATCATTATAACATCATTTTGCTTTTGACATTAGCTAAAGTATTATGGTTTAACTATACTTAAACTCAATTTATAATGATTTCATATTCAAATAGGAGTGTATAAAACATACGATTTGTAAATAGAAATTGGTAAGAAATGAAAAACTATTTCACAAAACACCCAGCAGGTGGTGTTACAAACGCCTTTACATTAAGATTTTATTGTGAAGACAAAATAAGTAATTTTATGTTGAAAGGCAGAAATCAGCCACCAGATGTGTTAAATAATAAAAGCTTGATCCCAGACTTACTATAAAGCTAAAATCAAGCGAAAAGGTGAGTGTCCGATTAAGGATAATAGTAGTGTCCGAATCTGGATAATAGTAGCTTCCGGCCAAAAGCTCGGACGATAGCGCTCGTTTCACGGCCACAGTAAAAACATTTCGCAAAGAAATAATTCAAACAATTATGGTTAGAAACGTAAGAAATTACACTTCATTTTAAGACCAGTTAGTTGTCTGAACTCCAGAGACAAACGACGTGATCACCCGTTAAAGACAAAAAAGTTAGTGAATTTTAGCTCAAACCGTCCGACTCAGGATACACTTACGTTACATATTAAAAAATAAATAAATTGACAATTTTCACTTTTATTTATTTATTTATAGATATGTCTTTTCGTCCTCCATAGGCTCCTTCTCCATGTGATAATTATTCATAAGGTGCTTTATTAAAATGATCAGAGCTCACTGTGTTTGACTCGTTCACCTTTCAGACTGAGACAGAACATGAATAATGTGAGTGTGGACGAAGAGGAGGCCCAGTCTTCACAGAGCCATTATAAAGAGAGGTGTGTTCATGAAGGAACCTCCAGATGGCAGCAGCGAGCCAGGGCCCGCTCCAACACAGTGAGTAGCATCATCAGCTGTTTGTGTTTGGTTTAAGAACACTGTGGTTCACCTGAAACAGCACAGGACACATTCATGGAGCCACTGCTTTAACTGAGGCTCAGGCCCAAAAATAAGAATATTGTGTCTGAAGGAAACTGTAAAGTGTGTGTTTTCTGAACAGAACAGAGTCAGAGGAAGTGCCCACTGCTGCTTATTAACACTCACTGTACAAAAAATCCTGTTGTTTTAGAGATGAGTGTCACAAACAGAGAGCAGTGTCTCCAGTGTCCAGCTGTGTGTCTCTGAAGAGCGACTGGTCCAAGGAACTCCTCCCTCCAGTCTTCAGTAATGAACCTGGAGCTCCACAGAGTCGGCTGTAAGTGATGCACTAATATCATTTATATTTAGAAACTACAGTTTCCATTCTTCAATGTATTATTCATATCATCATTTACTTCAATAATCACAAGTGTATATTTAATTTCATATATTATTGACAAAACAAGGACAAAGAATGTAATCACATTTAAACATTTAGCAATCACAAAAAAAGAAATTAAAAATCCAGAAATTGTTTTTTTTTTTTTTTAAATAAACATTGCAAAAACAAAAAAACAGCCATAAAACGTGAACTATACTTTGAGAAAGACTGCTCTAGAGGAGCTTTTGCAGATTTTAGCGTCTGTTTAACCAACATTTATTCAGACTGATTAATTTAAAAAGAGAACATTTTTGTTCTTATCCTAGCATTTTCATTTTAGACTCACTCTAATCTGTTTGTGGTCTGAACAAAGGCAGGAGAACATAAGTCGCCAAATCTGACAGTGACAGCTGTTGATTGAGTGAAGTTTATTTTGAACAGAACACAAAGCTATACAACGACAAAGAAAGAGGCCACAGTGTTGTGTTAAAGAAACCCTTTGAACACATCTGTTCCTTTTGATTTGATGATGTCAGTGACAACCCTACTCTGTCTGACTGTAGAATAAATCAGTGTGTTCATGAAACGTGTTGTTTCAGAGATCAGAGAAGAGTGTCTCCAGTGTCCAGCTGTGTGTCTCTGAAGAGCGACCGGTCCAAGGACCTCATTATAGTCTTCAGTAATGAACCTGGATCTCCACAGAGTCGGCTGTAAGTGATGCACTAATATCATTTATATTGACTTCTTCAGCAGCTGATCAGTGCAGATATATTCACTGAACCACTGTCATCTCTCCATTACTGTTTAAAATAAAAACTGTAAAACTGGAGACAGGACACATTCAGTCCAAAGGAAGACTGTCCTGTTTATTGTCAGCTGTTTTTATCTGTCAGTAATAACTCACTTCTAATGTCTTCATTTGAGCTCAGATTTAAAGTAAGAGGATGAGACACAATATGACTCCAGTCAAATGAGTTAGTTTCATTAATGGCTCCATTTCCAGAAACAGGTCAAATGGAGGGGTCAGTATTTTTGTCCAAAAGCAGGGACCAGGCTGTGACCTTTGTAAAGCTGTTTTAATGAATGTGTTGATGTCCACAGAGAGAGTCCTGGTGACGGCCCATCGTCCTGTGGTCTGTGTCAGAGCGTCCTGACTGATCCAGTCTCTACCAGCTGTGGACACTGCTTCTGCAGACAGTGTCTCTCTTCAAACTGGGGCCAGTCTGGTTCACCTCAGCACTGTCCACAGTGTGGACAAAGCCTGCACATCTTCAGCAGTTTACAGAGTAAGACTGTTCATCCTCTTTTATAGTTTTAGTTTTAATTCAACGACTAAACTAATGTGTTCAGGGCTGACTGTCACAGCATCAGATACATGTGGACAGCTCTGTTGTGGATAAAAGAGAGACTCAGGGATGTGCAGCCAGAGACTGAAGCCCAGAAGTCAGTTAAAATTAAGAGAGTTTGTGTGTAAAATATGTTTTTTGACGTCACAAAGCATTCAACAATACCATTACTGTAGCATCCTCGACTGAGAGGGTCTAACTCTGGAACTGATGGTTCACTTGAAAGTTTATTGAAAGCCTTGATGAACATTTGGTGAACTCATCGTAGGAGCTTAAACAAATAACAGTTACTACAATTAAACTGTCTCTTAAAGCACAGATCACCAGTTTAACCTTAAAATAAATGTCTTTTGACGATTATAAAAACAATGAATTATCTTTTACTATGGCTTATGAAACTACTCTTCTCGTGTACAAGACACATTCCAATTAAATTATACTCTTTTCTTTACCATGAAATGTAAATGATTTGACCAAATATACTATACTACACAATTATAACACTGCAATAAACCGCATTTCACGTTATTTTTACGTTTTGACACTATCTATCTGTAACACTCTTAACAGCCATGTCATGCTAGCGCCCTCTGCTGGTACAAAATACAGCAATTTGTAACTACATTGGAAAAATACAGAGTAAAACGATAAATGGTAAAAACTGAAAACAAACCTTGTTCCCTCGTCAGCAGGAGCTAAAGACTTATCACAGATTTATATTTACTCAAAATAAGCAGGTGCTGTTCTTTTTTGTTTTTATTTTTTTTAGAAGAAGTGTCTTAAAGTAAAAGTAGATGTGGCCTGTTTTTAAACCTTTGTACAACTAGGCACTGTTTTTGTGACACTGTTTCATGCTCCATGAGTTGATTCATACAGAAGCAGTCACGTCCTTCTGACTGATAATATTGGTCTGTCCTCAACTGCATCACTCTTTTCTGTCACGTTTTAAGTATTTTATTCTAGATGAGCTCTGGGATTTTTTTTAGCTCTTAAGAGTCCAAAGTCTATTAAAGTCTGCTTGTTCTCAAAAGAAACACTGGTATTCTTCTTCAGCAGTGTTCAGTTTGTCCTGTCTCTGATAGAACTAATGCATCCTTCCACTGGGCTCTATTTTTAAAGATAAACAAATGCAAAGATGATTTTCTGTTGAAAACATTGTTCTGATGCTTTCCATTTTAACTTTATACTTCAAACATTTGACACAAGCCCATTTAAAGCATGTTTGTTCTTGTTCCAGGTGAGCATAAGAGGAGTCTGCAGCAGAGATGTGAAATTGTGTCTGAAGGAACTGAAACAGGAAGTAGAACGGCTCTGAACAGGATCTACACTGAGCTGTACATCACAGAGGTCAGTGAAGAGGTCAGTACCCAACATGAGGTCAGGCAGCTGGAGACTCAGTCCAAAAAGACTGTCCACGACGCTCCAATCAGGTGCCACGAAATCTTTAAAGCGTTAGCGTCGATCAAGCCCATCAGAGTGGTGCTGACCAGCGTGGCTGGAGTGGGAAAGACCTTCTCGGTTCTGAAGTTCACTCTGGACTGGGCCCAGGGCTTAGAGAACCAGGAGGTGGATCTGGTGGTGCCCCTGTCATTCAGAGAGCTGAACCTGGTCACAGAGCAGGACTACAGTCTGCTGAAGCTGATACAGGTTTTCTATCCAACGCTACAGAAGCTGACGGCAGAAACGCTGGCCAACAGGAAACTCCTGTTCATCTTCGACGGCCTCGATGAATGCAGACTGCCTCTGGATTTACACAACTGTCAGGTCATCTCTGAGGTCACACAGAGGTCACAGGTCAACGTGCTGTTGGTAAACCTCATCAGAGGCACACTGCTTCCTTCTGCCCTTATATGGATCACGTCCCGACCGGCAGCAGCCAATCAGATCCCTGCGAGGTGTGTGGACAGGGTCACAGAGGTCAGGGGCTTCACTGAGGCCCAGAAGGAGGAGTACTTCAGGAAGAGGTTCACAGATGAAGAGCTGTGTGACAGAGTCCTCTCCCACATCCAGACGTCCAGGAGCCTCCACATCATGTGCCAGATCCCAGTCTTCTGCTGGATCACAGCCACAGTCCTGGAGCACATGTTGGAAACCGAGCAGAGAGGACCACTGCCCCAGACCCTGACCGACATGTACGCACACTTCCTGCTGGTGCAGACTCACAGGAAGAGGCTCAAGTACCAACATTACACTCATCTACAGCTGACACAGGCCGACTGTGAAGTCCTTCTGAAGCTGGGGAGGCTGGCCTTTGAACATCTGCAGAAAGGAAACATCATGTTTTACCAAGAAGACCTGCAACAGGTGGGTCTGGACCTGACCCAGGCCTCGGTCTACTCAGGACTTTGTACAGAGATCTTCAAACGAGAGACGCTAAACTTCCACAAATCAGTCTACTGCTTCATTCATCTGAGCGTCCAGGAGTTTCTGGCTGCGCTTTACCTTCACCACTGCTTTAACAAGAACAACACAGAGGAACTCAAGAGGTTTCTGAGATTCTGGAAACATAACTCAACACTAGACATCTTCCTCGGAGACGCCATGGAGGAGTCCCTCCAAAGTCCAAATGGCCACCTGGACCTGTTTGTGCGCTTCCTTCACGGCCTCTCTCTGGAGTCCAACCAGAGGCTTCTGGGAGCTCTGCTGGGTCCAACACAGATCGACTCAGAGACAAGACAAAGAGTCATCAACAACCTGAAGGAGATGAACACAGACAGAATCTCTCCTGACAGAAGCATCAACATCTTCCACTGTCTGACAGAGTTAAACGACCACTCGGTCCATCAGCAGATCCAGGACTTCCTGAAGTCAGAGAACAGATCAGAGAGGCTCTCTGAAATCCAGTGTTCAGCTCTGTCCTACATGCTGCAGATGTCAGAGGAGGTCCTCGATGAGCTGAACCTAAAGGAGTACAACACTTCAGATGAAGGACGACGGAGATTGATCCCGGCCGTGAGGAACTGTAGAAAGGCTGAGTAAGTACTGTGTAAATATTTAATAAAAATCTTTAGTCTTGTGAAAAAAACACTTTAGTCACAAACAGGAACTGTCATTAAGAAGGGGGTATATTAAAATATTAAATATCTGATTCAGGGTCAGGCCACAGCTTTAAACAATAATGTAATTAAACTGAAGCACTGCACATTATGGGATGTGTCATAGTTTTCTGACTGAACAGCTGCAGGGATTATGTGGGTCACTGAGTTTGGTGTCAATCATTTCCAGATGGTTTATGTGCCACTGTTTTTGTTCTTTCAATCTTTTTAAACTTGATTTATTTCTGTTGCTCTGCTCTCGTCTCGTGTCTCAGCCACAGTCGGCCACAGGACGGGCTTAAACACACACAACCCAAACTCACAGAGGACGACTGTCTGTGTCACTAGTTCTTTTTTCTTTTTTTTTGTCAGTGTCTTTGTAAAATGCACAATGTTGCTGAAATGAATAAAGCATAAATCTGAAATGAGTGAAAAGAGAGGACAGTAATAAGCCTCACTTTGGCTCCTGCTCATGGAGCATTCATCCAAACACATTTAAAAATCCCTTCATGTTTACAGCATATTACAAAAGGACCTTCTGCTGAACTCTGAGTCCTGAACACTGAGTCCTACTTCCTTTCTATCGATTCCTTTCTATAAAAAAAAAATATTTTTTTTTATAAAAAAAAAAAAAAAAAAATTCTCTTATCCTTAGCATTGTATACTGCGCTGGGTTTAAACTGACTAGTTTTTTGTGCACTTATGCTTTTTGTACCTTGTGTTGTTAAAATTGCTTCCATTGTTATCCTCACTTGTAAGTCGCTTTGGATAAAAGCGTCTGCTAAATGACTAAATGTAAATGTAAATGTAACTCTGAAGTGTTTTAGACTGAGAGCTCTGTAAATGTGGGCCTTCAGTCACAATTATATTTTTACAAGACTTTATCAAGCTTTTTGTCAGATTTTTCAACAGATGTGAGATATTTAGTGTTTTTAATATTTAGTTTAGTGTAAGGAGCTCTGACAAAGAAGAAAAGGTTGGGACAATAATGAAGTTTAGTTTTAAACTTTGAATTTAAAGTGAATAAATGTAGTTCTGTGACCTGGACGACTGAGAACCTTTACATCTCTAATGTTTGACTTAATGTTACTGTGTTTACAGACTTTCTAAATGTGGACTCTCAAAGATTCACTGTGAAGTTCTGTCGTCGGCTCTGAAGTCCAGTCCCTCTCACCTGAGAGAACTAGACCTGAGTAAGAACAAAGAAATAACCTCAGGAATGAAGGAGTTGTGTGAAGGACTAGCGAGTCCAAACTGTCGACTGGAGACTCTGAGGTCAGTCACTGGTCCTTCTCTTCTTTTCACTGACTCTTGGGTTTGAACAAACAGCTCATAAAGTCACACTGTATCATGTTTATGAGAGGGATGCTTGGCCAAAGAACAAATGAAAAGTCTTCAGTAAATCAGTGTCAGTCTTTTTCCAATCCACCGAGCTCAGAAATAGTGTGTTGTACTTTCTCCTCTTTTTTGATTCAAAGTCCAGAGCTTCTCTTTGAACCAGATCACTTTAAAAGTCATATTTTCATTTACATCTGAATGTAAAAGAAAATGTGTCTTGGACAAACGTAAATGAAGAAAGTGTTTGATGGAGGCAGACTTTGGACTTTTACAAACTGTGGTATTTTCCTGAAAAACTGAGCTGTGTCTCGTCCTGAGACACGTCAGAGCTTTGAGGATTTTATGAAAACATTAGAACAACACACGAGGAAATGAAAGTATAAAACTGATAACTCCACAAATGTAGAGATAATCGTGCAGGGGATGTGTGAGTTTTCTCTTTTTCTGCTTCTTCTACAAAGTTCACATCAAGTGTTTTGTTCCGAGTCTCAAACCTTCTTAAATCGAGCTGTGTCTCATTTAAATACTCTCCTCCACAGTTTATTTCTCTTTTTTTGTGAAACAGGAACTCCCAAAAATAATGGTCAGTGAGACAGTCCCAGGGTTAAACTGTGAAAGTTTACACCCCAACCTCACAGCAGTGTTAATTTTGACAAGGAATTTTAATTTAGTTTTAGACTTAGTCTTTTAAGTGAAATAATGTTTAGTTTTAGTCTTGTTTTAGTCATCTTATTTGTTTTAGTTTTAGTCGACTAAAATCAAAACATTTTTAATGAGTAATTAATGTGACCTTCTGTTTCAGACATAAAACTATATTTGTTTTAGAATTGAGATTTAAATGTGCAAACATATTTCACACTGTTTATTTCAACACTACTGCTTTTATTGAATATAGTTTCAATCAATGAAAAACAACACCAATAGTAAAAAAAAATCTTGCTGTCTATTTTAATATAAACAAAAAGACATCAATGTGTATCAAAGATATGCAAAAACAGCTTATTTTTAATAAAATTAAATAAATAAATAAATGTGCAAATCAAAAGGCCTTTACAGCCCAAGAAAACCAAATAATTAAAATAATAAACGTACTAACCAAACCATCTTTGAACTTAAATAAAGTGCATTGAACAGGAGGATATTCCTTATGCTACATAAACACTGGCATCAAAAACATCAAATGCAAACATTTATTTACATTTAATTTGTTTTCTTTGTTCTCAAACTTGAAATGAGAACACAGGTCAGTCTGTTTCTCTCACTTCCAGCCGCCAAAACCTTTCATTTTCACAGTTTGCACCAGTTGTTGCTCTGTCGTCTCCAATTAATTTCTTGGCACCACCGCGTAACAAGGAGCGCTCTGATTGGCTTTCTTGACTTATCCTACCACTTCATCATTCCCTTTTCCTGACTGGTTTTTGTCACAAGTTGTTTTTGTCTCGTCTTTTATTCGTTCACAAAATGTCAGTTTATTTAGTTACTGTTTTAGTCATTATGAAGTTTTTATTTAGTTTTGTTTTGTTTTAAATCGGACAAAAGCCTTTGTTGATGAAAAATCTTTGGCATAGATTTTGTCAACAAACTTAACACTTTCTCCCAGAGGATGACTTTCTCTGTCTTTTGTTCTTTTTCTATTGTTTTTGTCAGTGTCTTTGTAAAATGCACAATGTTGCTGAAATGAATGAAGCATAAATCTGAAATGAGTGAAAAGAGAGGACAGTAATAAGCCTCACTTTGGCTCCTGCTCATGGAGCATTCATCCAAACACATTTAAAATCTCTTCATGTTTACAGCATGTTACAAAGGACCTTCTGCTGAACTCTGAAGTGTTTTAGACTGAGAGCTCTGTAAATGTGGGCCTTCAGTCACAATTCTATTTTTACAAGACTTTATGAAGCTTTTTGTCTGATTTTTCAACAGATGTGAGATATTTAGTGTTTTTTAATATTAGTTTAGTGTAAGGAGCTTTGACAAAGAAGAAAAGGTTGGGACAATAATGAAAAACAGTCAAATATTTTGTATCTGTTGCAGCTGGAGATAGTTTTAAACTTTGAATTTAAAGTGAATAAATGTAGTTCTGTGACCTGGACGACTGAGAACCTTTACATCTCTAATGTTTGACTTAATGTTACTGTGTTTACAGACTTATTGATTGTGGACTCTCAAAGATTCACTGTGAAGCTCTGTCGTCGGCTCTGAAGTCCAGTCCCTCTCACCTGAGAGAACTAGACCTGAGTGAGCAGACAAATAAACTCAGGAATGAAGGAGTTGTGTGAAGGACTAGCGAGTCCAAACTGTCGACTGGAGACTCTGAGGTCAGTCACTGGTCCTTCTCTTCTTTTCACTGACTCTTGGGTTTGAACAAACAGCTCATAAAGTCACACTGTATCATGTTTATGAGAGGGATGCTTGGCCAAAGAACAAATGAAAAGTCTTCAGTAAATCAGTGTCAGTCTTTTCCAATCCACGAGCTCAGAAATAGTGTGTTGTACTTTCTCCTCTTTTTTGATCCATAAAAGTCCAGAGCTTCTCTTTGAACCAGATCACTTTAAAAGTCATATTTTCATTTACATCTGAATGTAAAAGAAAATGTGTCTTGGACAAACGTAAATGAAGAAAGTGTTTGATGGAGGCAGACTTTGGACTTTTACAAACTGTGGTATTTTCCTGAAAAACTGAGCTGTGTCTCGTCCTGAGACACGTCAGAGCTTTGAGGATTTTATGAAAGCATTAGAACAACACACGAGGAAATGAAAGTATAAAAGTGATAACTTCACAAATGTAGAGATAATCGTGCAGGGGATGTGTGAGTTTTCTTTTTCTGCTTCTTTTACAAAGTTCACATCAAGTGTTTTGTTCGAGTCTCAAACCTTCTTAAATCGAGCTGTGTCTCATTTAAATACTCTCCTCCACAGTTTATTTCTCTTTTTTTGTGAAACAGGAACTCCCAAAAATAATGGTCAGTGAGACAGTCCCAGGGTTAAACTGTGAAAGTTTACACCCCAACCTCACAGCAGTGTTAATTTTGACAAGGAATTTTAATTTAGTTTTAGTCTTAGTCTTTTAAGTGAAATAATGTTTAGTTTTAGTCTTTTTTTAGTCATCTCATTTGTTTTAGTTTTAGTCGACTAAAATCAAAACATTTTTAATGAGTAATTAATTTGACCTTCTGTTTCAGACATAAAACTATATTTGTTTTAGAATTGAGATTTAAATGTGCAAACATATTTCACACTGTTTATTTCAACACTACTGCTTTTATTGAATTTAGTTTAAATCAATGAAAAACAACACCAATAGTAAAAAAAAATCTTTCTGTCTATTTTAATATAAACAAAACACATCAGTGTGTATCAAAGAGATGCAAAAACAGCTTATTTTTAATCAAATTAAATAAATAAATAAATGTGCAAACATCAAAAGGCCTTTACAGTCCAAGAAAACCAAATAATTAAAATAATAAACCTACTATCCAAACCATCTTTGAACTTAAATAAAGTGCATTGAACAGGAGGATATTCCTTACGCTACATAAACACTGGCATCAAAAACATCAAATGCAAACATTTATTTACATTTAATTTGTTTTCTTTGTTCTCAAACTTGAAATGAGAACACAGGTCAGTCTCTTTCTCTCACTTCCAGCCGCCAAAACCTTTCATTTTCACAGTTTGCACCAGTTGTTGCTCTGTCGTCTCCAATTAATTTCTTGGCACCACCGCGTAACAAGGAGCGCTCTGATTGGCTTTCTTGACTTATCCTGCCCGTACCACTTCATCATTCCCTTCTCCTGACTGGTTTTTGTCACAAGTTGTTTTTGTCTCGTCTTTTATTCGTTGACAAAATGTCAGTTTATTTAGTTACTGTTTTAGTCATTATGAAGTTTATTTTATTTAGTTTTGTTTTGTTTTCGTTGGCAAAAGCCTTTGTTGATGAAAAATCTTTGGCATAGATTTTGTCAACAAAATGAACACTTTCTCCCAGAGGATGACTTTCTCTGTCTTTTGTTCTTTTTTCTTTTGTTTTTGTCAGTGTCTTTGTAAAATGCACAATGTTGCTGAAATGAATGAAGCATAAATCTGAAATGAGTGAAAAGAGAGGACAGTAATAAGCCTCACTTTGGCTCCTGCTCATGGAGCATTCATCCAAACACATTTAAAATCTCTTCATGTTTACAGCATGTTACAAAAGGACCTTCTGCTGAACTCTGAAGTGTTTTAGACTGAGAGCTCTGTAAATGTGGGCCTTCAGTCACAATTATATTTTACAAGACTTTATGAAGCTTTTTGTCTGATTTTTCAACAGATGTGAGATATTTATTGTTTTTAATATTTAGTTTAGTGTAAGGAGCTTTGACAAAGAAGAAAAGGTTGGGACAATAATGAAAAACAGTCAAATATGTTTGTATCTGTTGCAGCTGGAGATAGTTTTAAACTTTGAATTTAAAGTGAATAAATGTAGTTCTGTGACCTGGACGACTGAGAACCTTTACATCTCTAATGTTTGACTTAATGTTACTGTGTTTACAGACTTTCTGATTGTGGACTCTCAAAGATTCACTGTGAAGTTCTGTCGTCGGCTCTGAAGTCCAGTCCCTCTCACCTGAGAGAACTAGACCTGAGTGGGAACAAACAAATAGACTCAGGAATGAAGGAGTTGTGTGAAGGACTAGCGAGTCCAAACTGTCGACTGGAGACTCTGAGGTCAGTCACTGGTCCTTCTCTTCTTTTCACTGACTCTTGGGTTTGAACAAACAGCTCATAAAGTCACACTGTATCATGTTTATGAGAGGGATGCTTGGCCAAAGAACAAATGAAAAGTCTTCAGTAAATCAGTGTCAGTCTTTTTCCAATCCACCGAGCTCAGAAATAGTGTGTTGTACTTTCTCCTCTTTTTTTGATCCATAAAAGTCCAGAGCTTCTCTTTGAACCAGATCACTTTAAAAAGTCATATTTTCATTTACATCTGAATGTAAAAGAAACTGTGTCTTGGACAAACATAAATAAGAAAGTGTTTGATGGAGGCAGACTTTGGACTTTTACAAACTGTGGTATTTTCCTGAAAAACTGAGCTGTGTCTCGTCCTGAGACACGTCAGAGCTTTGAGGATTTTATGAAAGCATTAGAACAACACACGAGGAAATGAAAGTATAAAACTGATAACTCCACAAATGTAGAGATAATCGTGCAGGGGATGTGTGAGTTTTCTTTTTTTCTGCTTCTTTTACAAAATTCACATCAAGTGTTTTGTTCCGAGTCTCAAACCTTCTTAAATCGAGCTGTGTCTCATTTAAATACTCTCCTCCACAGTTTATTTCTCTTTTTTTGTGAAACAGGAACTCCCAAAAATAATGGTCAGTGAGACAGTCCCAGGGTTAAACTGTGAAAGTTTACACCCCAACCTCACAGCAGTGTTAATTTTGACAAGGAATTTTAATTTAGTTTTAGTCTTAGTCTTTTAAGTGAAATAATGTTTAGTTTTAGTCTTGTTTTAGTCATCTTATTTGTTTTAGTTTTAGTCGACTTAAATCAAAACATTTTTAATGAGTAATTAATTTGACCTTCTGTTTCAGACATAAAACTATATTTGTTTTAGAATTGAGATTTAAATGTGCAAACATATTTCACACTGTTTATTTCAACACTACTGCTTTTATTGAAAATAGTTTCAATCAATGAAAAACAACACCAATAGTAAAAAAAAATCTTGCTGTCTATTTTAATTTAAACAAAAAGACATCAATGTGTATCAATGAGATGCAAAAACAGCTTATTTTTAATAAAAATAAATAAATAAATAAATGTACAAACGTCAAAAGGCCTTTACAGTCCAAGAAAACCAAATAATTAAAATAATAAACGTACTATCCAAACCATCTTTGAAATTAAATAAAGTGCATTGAACAGGAGGATATTCCTTATGCTACATAAACACTGGCATCAAAAACATCAAATGCAAACATTTATTTACATTTAATTTGTTTTCTTTGTTCTCAAACTTGAAATGAGAACACAGGTCAGTCTCTTTCTCTCACTTCCAGCCGCCAAAACCTTTCATTTTCACAGTTTGCACCAGTTGTTGCTCTGTCGTCTCCAATTAATTTCTTGGCATCACCGCGTAACAAGGCACGCTCTGATTGGCTTTCTTGACTTATCCCGCCCGTACCACTTCATCATTCCCTTCTCCTGACTGGTTTTTGTCACAAGTTGTTTTCATCTCGTCTTTTATTCGTTGACAAAATGTCAGTCTATTTAGTTACTGTTTTAGTCATTATGAAGTTTTTTTATTTAGTTTTTGTTTTGTTTTCGTTGGCAAAAAACCTTTGTTGATGAAAAATCTTTGGCATAGATTTTGTCAACAAAATGAACACTTTCTCCCAGAGGATGACTTTCTCTGTCTTTTGTTCTTTTTTCTTTTGTTTTTGTCAGTGTCTTTGTAAAATGCACAATGTTGCTGAAATGAATGAAGCATAAATCTGAAATGAGTGAAAAGAGAGGACAGTAATAAGCCTCACTTTGGCTCCTGCTCATGGAGCATTCATCCAAACACATTTAAAAATCCCTTCATGTTTACAGCATGTTACAAAAGGACCTTCTGCTGAACTCTGAAGTGTTTTAGACTGAGAGCTCTGTAAATGTGGGCCTTCAGTCACAATTATATTTTTACAAGACTTTATGAAGCTTTTTGTCTGATTTTTCAACAGATGTGAGATATTTAGTGTTTTAATATTTAGTTTAGTGTAAGGAGCTTTGACAAAGAAGAAAAGGTTGGGACAATAATGAAAAACAGTCAAATATGTTTGTATCTGTTGCAGCTGGAGATAGTTTTAAACTTTGAATTTAAAGTGAATAAATGTAGTTGTGTGACCTGGACGACTGAGAACCTTTACATCTCTAATGTTTGACTTAATGTTACTGTGTTTACAGACTTTATAAATGTGGACTCTCAAAGATTGACTGTGAAGCTCTGTCGTCGGCTCTGAAGTCCAGTCCCTCTCACCTGAGAGAACTAGACCTGAGTGAGAACGAACAAATAACCTCAGGAATGAAGGAGTTGTGTGAAGGACTAGCGAGTCCAAACTGTCGACTGGAGACTCTGAGGTCAGTCACTGGTCCTTCTCTTCTTTTCACTGACTCTTGGGTTTGAACAAACAGCTCATAAAGTCACACTGTATCATGTTTATGAGAGGGATGCTTGGCCAAAGAACAAATGAAAAGTCTTCAGTAAATCAGTGTCAGTCTTTTTCCAATCCACCGAGCTCAGAAATAGTGTGTTGTACTTTCTCCTCTTTTTTTGATCCATAAAAGTCCAGAGCTTCTCTTTGAACCAGATCACTTTAAAAAGTCATATTTTCATTTACATCTGAATGTAAAAGAAAATGTGTCTTGGACAAACGTAAATGAAGAAAGTGTTTGATGGAGGCAGACTTTGGACTTTTACAAACTGTGGTATTTTCCTGAAAAACTGAGCTGTGTCTCGTCCTGAGACACGTCAGAGCTTTGAGGATTTTATGAAAGCATTAGAACAACACACGAGGAAATGAAAGTATAAAACTGATAACTCCACAAATGTAGAGATAATCATGCAGGGGATGTGTGAGTTTTCTTTTTCTGCTTCTTTTACAAAGTTCACATCAAGTGTTTTGTTCAGTCTCAAACCTTCTTAAATCGAGCTGTGTCTCATTTAAATACTCTCCTCCACAGTTTATTTCTCTTTTTTTGTGAAACAGGAACTCCCAAAAATAATGGTCAGTGAGACAGTCCCAGGGTTAAACTGTGAAAGTTTACACCCCAACCTCACAGCAGTGTTAATTTTGACAAGGAATTTTAATTTAGTTTTAGTCTTAGTCTTTTAAGTGAAATAATGTTTAGTTTTAGTCTTGTTTTAGTCATCTTATTTGTTTTAGTTTTAGTCGACTAAAATCAAAACATTTTTAATGAGTAATTAATTTGACCTTCTGTTTCAGACATAAAACTATATTTGTTTTAGAATTGAGATTTAAATGTGCAAACATATTTCACACTGTTTATTTCAACACTACTGCTTTTATTGAAAATAGTTTCAATCAATGAAAAACAACACCAATAGTAAAAAAATCTTGCTGTCTATTTTAATATAAACAAAAAGACATCAATGTGTATCAAAGAGATGCAAAACAGCTTATTTTTAATAAATTAAATAAATAAATAAATGTGCAAACATCAAAAGGCCTTTACAGCCCAAGAAAACCAAATAATTAAAATAATAAACGTACTATCCAAACCATCTTTGAACTTAAATAAAGTGCATTGAACAGGAGGATATTCCTTATGCTACATAAACACTGGCATCAAAACATCAAATGCAAACATTTATTTACATTTAATTTGTTTTCTTTGTTCTCAAACTTGAAATGAGAACACAGGTCAGTCTCTTTCTCTCACTTCCAGCCGCCAAAACCTTTCATTTTCACAGTTTGCACCAGTTGTTGCTCTGTCGTCTCCAATTAATTTCTTGGCACCACCGCGTAACAAGGCGCGCTCTGATTGGCTTTCTTGACTTATCCCGCCCGTACCACTTCATCATTCCCTTCTCCTGACTGTTTTTGTCACAAGTTGTTTTTGTCTCGTCTTTTATTCGTTGACAAAATGTCAGTCTATTTAGTAACTGTTTTAGTCATTATGAAGTTTTTTTATTTAGTTTTGTTTG
>JALDQB020000154.1:75000-120899 GCA_024416835.2 Perccottus glenii | reverse complement strand
GTGATGATGACTAAACTCAGACTCGGACTTGTACTTTAAGTGATGATGACTTGACTCAGACTTAGACTCGGACTTGTACTTTAAGTGATGATGACTCGACTCGGACTTAGACTCGGACTTGTACTTTTAGTGATGATGACTCGACTCGGACTTAGACTCGGACTTGTACTTTAAGTGATGATGACTCGGGCTTAGACTTGGACTTGTACTTTAAGTGATGATGACTCGACTTGGACTTAGACTAGGACTTGTACTTTAAGTGATGATGACTCGGGCTTAGCCTCGGACTTGTACTTTAAGTGATAATGACTCGACTCGGACTTAGACTCGGACTTGTACTTTAAGTGATGTTGACTCGACTCGGACTTAGACTCGGACTTGTACTTTAAGTGATGATGACTAAACTCAGACTTAGACTCGGACTTGTACTTTAAGTGATGGTGACTCGACTCGGACTTAGACTCGGACTTGTACTTTAAGTGATGATGACTCGACTCGGACTTAGACTCGGACTTGTACTTTAAGTGATGATGACTCGACTCGGACTTAGACTCGGACTTGTACTTTTAGTGATGGTGACTCGACTCGGACTTAGACTCGGACTTGTTCTTTTATTTATGATGACTCGACTCGGACTTAGACTCGGACTTGTCCTTTAAGTGATGATGACTCGACTCGGACTTAGACTCGGACTTGTACTTTAAGTGATGATGACTCGACTCGGACTTGACTCGGACTTGTACTTTAAGTGATGGTGACTCGACTCGGACTTTGACTAGAACTTGTTCTTTTATTTATGATGACTCGACTCGGACTTAGACTCGGACTTGTCCTTTAAGTGATGATGACTTGACTCGGACTTAGACTCGGACTTGTACTTTAATTGATGATGACTCGAATCGGACTTAGACTCGGACTTGTACTTTAAGTGATGATGACTCGGGCTTAGACTTGGACTTGTACTTTAAGTGATGATGACTCGGGCTTAGACTCGGACTTGTACTTTAAGTGATAATGACTGACTCGACTTAGACTCGGACTTGTCCTTTAAGTGATGATGACTCGACTCGGACTTAGACACGGACTTGTACTTTAAGTGATGGTGACTCGACTCGGACTTAGACTCGGACTTGTACTTTAAGTGATGATGACTCGACTCGGACTTAGACTCGGACTTGTACTTTAAGTGATGATGACTCGACTCGGACTTAGACTCGGACTTGTTCTTTATTTATGATGACTCGACTCGGACTTAGACTCGGACTTGTCCTTTAAGTGATGATGACTCGACTCGGACTTAGACTCGGACTTGTACTTTAAGTGATGGTGACTCGACTCGGACTTAGACTCGGACTTGTACTTTTAGTGATGATGACTCGACTCGGACTTAGACTCGGACTTGTTCTTTTATTTATGATGACTCGACTCGGACTTAGACTCGGACTTGTACTTTAAGTGATGATGACTAAACTCAGACTTAGACTCGGACTTGTTCTTTTATTTATGATGACTTGAATCGGACTTAGACTCAGACTTGTCCTTTAAGTGATGATGACTTGACTCGGACTTAGACTCGGACTTGTACTTTAAGTGATGATGACTCGAATCGGACTTAGACTCGGACTTGTACTTTAAGTGATGACTCGGACTTAGACTAGGAGTTGTACTTTAAGTGATGATGACTCGACTCGGACTTAGACTCGGACTTGTCCTTTAAGTGATGATGACTCGACTCGGACTTAGACTCGGACTTGTACTTTAAGTGATGATGACTCGGACTTAGACTCGGACTTGTACTTTAAGTGATGATGACTCGACTCGGACTTAGACTCGGACTTGTACTTTAAGTGATGATGACTCGACTCGGACTTAGACTCGGACTTGTACTTTAAGTGATGATGACTCGACTTCGGACTTAGACTCGGACTTGTACTTTTAGTGATGATGACTCGACTCGGACTTAGACTCGGACTTGTACTTTAAGTGATGATGACTCGACTCGGACTTAGACTCGGACTTGTACTTTTAGTGATGATGACTCGACTCGGACTTAGACTCGGACTTGTACTTTAAGTGATGATGACTCGGACTTAGACTTGGACTTGTACTTTAAGTGATGATGACTCGACTCGGACTTAGACTAGGACTTGTACTTTAAGTGATGATGATGACTCGGACTTAGACTCGGACTTGTACTTTAAGTGATGATGACTCGACTCGGACTTAGACTCGGACTTGTACTTTAAGTGATGATGACTCGACTCGGACTTAGACTCGGACTTGTACTTTAAGTGATGATGACTAAACTCAGACTTAGACTCGGACTTGTACTTTAAGTGATGATGACTCGACTCGGACTTAGACTCGGACTTGTACTTTAAGTGATGATGACTTGACTCGGACTTAGACTCGGACTTGTACTTTAAGTGATGATGACTCGACTCGGACTTAGACTCGGACTTGTACTTTTAGTGATGATGACTCGACTCGGACTTAGACTCGGACTTGTACTTTAAGTGATGATGACTCGGGCTTAGACTTGGACTTGTACTTTAAGTGATGTTGACTCGGGCTTAGACTCGGACTTGTACTTTAAGTGATGATGACTCGAGCTTAGACTCGGACTTGTACTTTAAGTGATGATGACTCGACTCGGACTTAGACTCGGACTTGTACTTTAAGTGATGATGACTCGACTCGGACTTAGACTCGGACTTGTACTTTTAGTGATGATGACTTGACTCGGACTTAGACTCGGACATGTTCTTTTAGTGATGATGACTCGACTCGGACTTAGACTCGGACTTGTACTTTAAGTGATGGTGACTCGACTCGGACTTTGACTAGGACTTGTTCTTTTATTTATGATGACTCGACTCGGACTTAGACTCGGACTTGTCATTTAAGTGATGATGACTCGACTCGGACTTAGACTCGGACTTGTACTTTAAGTGATGGTGACTCTACTCGGACTTAGACTCGGACTTGTACTTTTAGTGATGATGACTCGACTCGGACTTAGACTCGGACTTGTTCTTTTATTTATGATGACTCGACTCGGACTTAGACTCGGACTTGTCCTTTAAGTGATGATGACTCGACTCGGACTTAGACTCGGACTTGTACTTTTAGTCATGATGACTCGACTCGGACTTAGACTCGGACTTGTTTTTTTATTTATGATGACTCGACTCGGACTTAGACTCGGACTTGTCCTTTAAGTGATGATGACTCGACTCGGACTTAGACTCGGACTTGTCCTTTAAGTGATGATGACTCGACTCGGACTTAGACTCGGACTTGTACTTTAAGTGATGATGACTCGACTCGGACTTGGACTCGGACTTGTACTTTAAGTGATGATGACTCGACTCGGACTTAGACTCGGACTTGTACTTTTAGTGATGATGACTCGACTCGGACTTAGACTCGGACTTGTACTTTAAGTGATGATGACTCGGGCTTAGACTTGGACTTGTACTTTAAGTGATGATGACTCGACTTGGACTTAGACTAGGACTTGTACTTTAAGTGATGATGACTCGGGCTTAGCCTCGGACTTGTACTTTAAGTGATGTTGACTCGACTCGGACTTAGACTCGGACTTGTACTTTAAGTGATGATGACTAAACTCAGACTTAGACTCGGACTTGTACTTTAAGTGATGGTGATTCGACTCGGACTTAGACTCGGACTTGTACTTTAAGTGATGATGACTCGACTCGGACTTTGACTAGAACTTGTTCTTTTATTTATGATGACTCGACTCGGACTTAGACTCGGACTTGTCCTTTAAGTGATGATGACTTGACTCGGACTTAGACTCGGACTTGTACTTTAAGTGATGATGACTCGAATCGGACTTAGACTCGGACTTGTACTTTAAGTGATGATGACTCGGGCTTAGACTTGGACTTGTACTTTAAGTGATGATGACTCGGGCTTAGACTCGGACTTGTACTTTAAGTGATAATGACTCGACTCGGACTTAGACTCGGACTTGTCCTTTAAGTGATGATGACTCGACTCGGACTTAGACACGGACTTGTACTTTAAGTGATGGTGACTCGACTCGGACTTAGACTCGGACTTGTACTTTAAGTGATAATGACTCGACTCGGACTTAGACTCGGACTTGTACTTTAAGTGATGATGACTCGACTCGGACTTAGA
Source organism: Perccottus glenii (assembly GCA_024416835.2). Taxonomy (NCBI): domain Eukaryota; kingdom Metazoa; phylum Chordata; class Actinopteri; order Gobiiformes; family Odontobutidae; genus Perccottus; species Perccottus glenii. The sequence continues at coordinate 116,726 of JALDQB020000154.1, read as the reverse complement.
CTCGGACTTGTTCTTTTATTTATGATGACTCGACTCGGACTTAGACTCGGACTTGTCCTTTAAGTGATGATGACTCGACTCGGACTTAGACACGGACTTGTACTTTAAGTGATGGTGACTCGACTCGGACTTAGACTCGGACTTGTTCTTTTATTTATGATGACTCGACTCGGACTTAGACTCGGACTTGTCCTTTAAGTGATGATGACTCGACTCGGACTTAGACACGGACTTGTACTTTAAGTGATGGTGACTCGACTCGGACTTAGACTCGGACTTGTACTTTTAGTGATGATGACTCGACTCGGACTTAGACTCGGACTTGTTCTTTTATTTATGATGACTCGACTCGGACTTAGACTCGGACTTGTACTTTAAGTGATGGTGACTCGACTCGGACTTTGACTAGGACATGTTCTTTTATTTATGATGACTTGACTCGGACTTAGACTCGGACTTGTCCTTTAAGTGATGATGACTCGACTCGGACTTAGACTCGGACTTGTACTTTAAGTGATGATGACTCGAATCGGACTTAGACTCGGACTTGTACTTTAAGTGATGATGACTCGACTCGGACTTAGACTAGGAGTTGTACTTTAAGTGATGATGACTCGACTCGGACTTAGACTCGGACTTGTCCTTTAAGTGATGATGACTCGAATCAGACTTAGACTCGGACTTGTACTTTAAGTGATGATGACTCGACTCGGACTTAGACTCGGACTTGTACTTTAAGTGATGATGACTCCGACTCTGACTTAGACTCGGACTTGTACTTTAAGTGATGATGACTCGACTCGGACTTAGACTCGGACTTGTACTTTTAGTGATGATGACTCGACTCGGACTTAGACTCGGACTTGTACTTTAAGTGATGATGACTCGGGCTTATACTTGGACTTGTACTTTAAGTGATGATGACTCGGGCTTAGACTTGGACTTGTACTTTAAGTGATGATGACTCGACTCGGACTTAGACTCGGACTTGTACTTTAAGTGGTGTTGACTCGGACTTAGACTCGGACTTGTACTTTAAGTGATGATGACTAAACTCAGACTTAGACTCGGACTTGTACTTTAAGTGATGATGACTTGACTCAGACTTAGACTCGGACTTGTACTTTAAGTGATGATGACTCGACTCGTGCTTAGACTCGGACATTTACTTTAAGTGATGATGACTCGACTCGGACTTAGACTCGGACTTGTACTTTAAGTGATGATGACTCGACTCGGACTTAGACTCGGACTTGTACTTTAAGTGATGATGACTCGGGCTTAGACTCGGACTTGTACTTTAAGTGATAATGACTCGACTCGGACTTAGACTCGGACTTGTACTTTAAGTGGTGTTGACTCGACTCGGACTTAGACTCGCACTTGTACTTTAAGTGATGATGACTAAACTCAGACTTAGACTCGGACTTGTACTTTAAGTGATGATGACTTGACTCAGACTTAGACTCGGACTTGTACTTTAAGTGATGATGACTCGACTCGGACTTAGACTCGGACTTGTACTTTTAGTGATGATGACTCGACTCGTGCTTAGACTCGGACATTTACTTTAAGTGATGATGACTCGGACTTGTACTTTTAGTGATGATGACTCGACTCGGACTTAGACTCGGACTTGTACTTTAAGTGATGATGACTCGACTCGGACTTAGACTCGAACTTGTACTTTAAGTGATGATGACTCGGGCTTAGACTCGGACTTGTACTTTAAGTGATAATGACTCGACTCGGACTTAGACTCGGACTTGTACTTTAAGTGGTGTTGACTCGACTCGGACTTAGACTCGCACTTGTACTTTAAGTGATGATGACTAAACTCAGACTTAGACTCGGACTTGTACTTTAAGTGATGATGACTTGACTCAGACTTAGACTCGGACTTGTACTTTAAGTGATGATGACTCGACTCGGACTTAGACTCGGACTTGTACTTTAAGTGATGATGACTCGGGCTTAGACTTGGACTTGTACTTTAAGTGATGATGACTCGACTTGGACTTAGACTAGGACTTGTACTTTAAGTGATGATGACTCGGGCTTAGCCTCGGACTTGTACTTTAAGTGATAATGACTCGACTCGGACTTAGACTCGGACTTGTACTTTAAGTGATGTTGACTCGACTCGGACTTAGACTCGGACTTGTACTTTAAGTGATGATGACTCGGGCTTAGACTCGGACTTGTACTTTAAGTGATGATGACTCGAGCTTAGACTCGGACTTGTACTTTAAGTGATGATGACTCGACTCGGACTTAGACTCGGACTTGTACTTTAAGTGATGATGACTCGACTCGGACTTAGACTCGGACTTGTACTTTTAGTGATGATGACTCGACTCGGACTTAGACTCGGACATGTTCTTTTAGTGATGATGACTCGACTCGGACTTAGACTCGGACTTGTACTTTAAGTGATGGTGACTCGACTCGGACTTTGACTAGGACTTGTTCTTTTATTTATGATGACTCGACTCGGACTTAGACTCGGACTTGTCATTTAAGTGATGATGACTCGACTCGGACTTAGACTCGGACTTGTACTTTAAGTGATGGTGACTCTTCTCGGACTTAGACTCGGACTTGTACTTTTAGTGATGATGACTCGACTCGGACTTAGACTCGGACTTGTTCTTTTATTTATGATGACTCGACTCGGACTTAGACTTGGACTTGTCCTTTAAGTGATGATGACTCGACTCGGACTTAGACTCGGACTTATACTTTTAGTGATGATGACTCGACTCGGACTTAGACTCGGACTTGTTTTTTTATTTATGATGACTCGACTCGGACTTAGACTCGGACTTGTCCTTTAAGTGATGATGACTCGACTCGGACTTAGACTCGGACTTGTCCTTTAAGTGATGATGACTCGACTCGGACTTAGACTCGGACTTGTACTTTAAGTGATGATGACTCGACTCGGACTTGGACTCGGACTTGTACTTTAAGTGATGATGACTCGACTCGGACTTAGACTCGGACTTGTACTTTTAGTGATGATGACTCGACTCGGACTTAGACTCGGACTTGTACTTTAAGTGATGATGACTCGGGCTTAGACTTGGACTTGTACTTTAAGTGATGATGACTCGACTTGGACTTAGACTAGGACTTGTACTTTAAATGATGATGACTCGGGCTTAGCCTCGGACTTGTACTTTAAGTGATAATGACTCGATTCGGACTTAGACTCGGACTTGTACTTTAAGTGATGTTGACTCGACTCGGACTTAGACTCGGACTTGTACTTTAAATGATGATGACTAAACTCAGACTTAGACTCGGACTTGTACTTTAAGTGATGGTGATTCGACTCGGACTTAGACTCGGACTTGTACTTTAAGTGATGATGACTCGACTCGGACTTAGACTTGGACTTGTTCTTTTATTTATGATGACTCGACTCGGACTTAGACTCGGACTTGTCCTTTAAGTGATGATGACTCGACTCGGACTTAGACTCGGACTTGTACTTTTAGTGATGATGACTCGACTCGGACTTAGACTCGGACTTGGACTCGGACTTGTCCTTTAAGTGATGATGACTCGACTCGGACTTAGACTCGGACTTGTCCTTTAAGTGATGATGACTCGACTCGGACTTAGACTCGGACATGTTCTTTTAGTGATGATGACTCGACTCGGACTTAGACTTGGACTTTTACTTTAAGTGATGATAACTCCACTCGGACTTAGACTTGGACTTTTACTTTAAGTGATGATGACTCGGACTTAGACTCGGACTTGTACTTTTAGTGATGATGACTCGACTCGGGCTTAGACTCGGACTTGTACTTTAAGTGATGATGACTCAACTCGGACTTAGACTCGGACTTGTCCTTTAAGTGATGATGACTCGACTCGGACTTAGACTCGGACTTGTACTTTAAGTGATGATGACTCGACTCGGACTTAGACTCGGACTTGTACTTTAAGTGATGTTGACTCGACTCGGACTTAGACTCGGACTTGTACTTTAAGTGATGAAGACTCGACTCGGACTTAGACTCGGACTTGTACTTTAAGTGATGATGACTCGACTCGGACTTAGACTCGGACTTGTACTTTACAAGTCCTCCTCTTCCTATGCTTCTTCTTCCTCCTCTTCCTATTCTTCTTCTTCTTCTTCTTCTTCTTCCCCCTCTGCCTATGCTTCTTCTTCTTCTTCCCCCTCTGCCTATGCTTCTTCCTATGCTTCTTCTTCCTATGCTTCTTCTTCCTCCTCTTCCTATGCTGCTTCTTCTTCTTCTTCTTCCTCTTCTTCTTCTTCTTCTTCTTCTTCTTCTTCTTCTTCTTCTTCTTCTTCTTCTTCTTCTTCTTCTTCTTCTTCTTCTTCTTCTTCTTCGTCTTCCTAGGCTTCTTCTTCTTCTTCTTCTTCTTCCTATGCTTCTTCTTCCTAGGCTTCTTCTTCCTCCTCTTCCTAGGCTTCTTCTTCTTCTTCTTCTTCTTCTTCTTCTTCCTAGGCTTCTTCTTCCTCCTCTTCCTAGGCTTCTTCTTCTTCTTCCTCTTCTTCTTCTTCTTCTTCTTCGAGGAAGGAGTTTGAAGTAGTGCCGGGTTGTTTTGGTTCTCCCAAAAAATCAAATTGTGCAATATATAAGTGGATTTTTTCGTACATCTCTCTCTGTGGTACAGTGTACAGTGGTCACATACCTGTCCAGGTGTGCGCTGGTGGGCGGTGGGGCACGATGCCCGTGCACACCGGGACCACTGAGTTTGAACAGCTGACACGCCGTCATGCTGTCAAGCTAGTGCCGAGTGTTAGCTGCTCCGTGGAGGAGGCCAGTCTTGCCGTGGGAAAAGCGGTGGGATATAATCACATCAAGTCTGCCTCGCGGATGAATGGAGCCATCGTTATTTTTCTGTCCAGCACTGAAAAAGTGGCTGAAGTGGTTGAGACTGGGGTGGTCATCCTCAACAATTGCAACTGAACTGTCACGTTTTGGTCAGCTTGTGTCCCCTATTAAAATGATCCCTCTTGGGTGTAAATCTCCGCTGCTAAAGCACGTAGTGTGTCACCGTAGACAGGTCTATATGGTTTTAAAGGACAACACGACTGAACTTAATTTGTCTTTCAGTTTCAAAATTGATGGTTTTACGTATATGGTTTTTGCCACTAATGAAACAATGAAGTGTTTTGCTTGTGGAGCAGAGGGTCATTTAATAAGAGCTTGTCCAAGGAAAGAGAATGATAATCTCCCCAAAAACACCGACAGCACCGCGGAGGCTCCATCCGGAGCTCGCGGTCTCCCCGCGAAGGACCCCCCCGCTGCAGACGCAGCGCCTCCCGCTCAAACCGTTGGCACAGTATCACCTTTGGTTGAAGATTCACCAGTTCACATCAAAGACTCGAACGGTTCAAACGCGGTGCCTTCCGTGTCTCCCCCCACACCCCTCCCCAGGTTAACAAAAGTGAATAACAGCAATGACAGCAATATGAGTGACAGTATTAATAAGGGTATTGCCAGTTGTGGAGAACAGGTGGCCCTAGAGCTGACCGATACCACAAATCAGTCTCAACCTACAGCCAGTAATAATAGCACCTGCTCCATTCTTGAAGAGTTTTGTGAGGATGAAGAAATATGTGAAGAGGACTTCCTGAAAATGTCTCAAAAAAGGAAAAGCTCAGAAAACCCCGAAAACAATGAAAAAGCCTCCAAAGTAACTAAAATGAAGAGCATTATCATTACAGAGTCTGAGGGAGAGCCTATGTCTCAAGAAATGTCACAGCCAGCTTACCCTGCTGGTGAAATAAAAATGTTTTTGCAGGAGACCAAAGGAGCTAGAAATGTTAAAGTTGAAAAATGGTTTCAGACCTTAAATTGTTTGTAGAGTCAGCCAGAGTGATCTTGAAGAGCTCAGGAGGGAATGGAGAAGATGACCTGACAGAGCAGGAGGTCTATCGCCTAAAAAAAGTGCTCATTCGTGTCAAAAATGCTGGAATTTAGTCACCTTCAGGTTTTTGTTTGGTTAGTATTGTGGTTCTCAACTCACTCATTATTTATGTGTAAGTTTAAAGTTGGTACTTTAAACCTGAATGGGGCCAGAGACCGAGTGAAGAGAGCCAGTTTGTTTCATTTGATAGACATTAAAAAACTGGATGTGGTGTTAGTACAGGAGACACACAGCACACCGGACATGGAGTGTGAGTGGATGAGGGAGTGGAGTGGACAGGTGCACCTCAGCCATAACACCAGCTGTAGTGCAGGAGTGGGACTGCTCTTTCTAGGAGCTTCCTGCCAGTTTCTACTGAAGTAGAGGAGGTTGTAGGGTCGCCTGCTGAAGGTCAGGGCCCAGTTTGAAAAGACTTACCTGGTCTTCATATGTGTCTACATGCCCATCAGAGGAGCACAGAGGATAACTGTTATGGACGCCCTGTGTGAAACCATAAGGAGCTGCAGCGATGGAGACTTTCTGGTTGTGGCTGGGGACTGGAACTGCACTGTCCAGCCACAGCTGGACCGGAACCATTCTGAGCCCCATCCTGCCTCCTCCAACAAGCTAAGAGAGCTGATCAAAACCACGACTTGGTTGATGTCTGGAGAACCTTGAACTCATCCAGCAGGCAGTACACATGGAGTCACTGCAAGGAAAATAAACTGTCTCTGGCCCGCCTCGATCGTATGTACGGTCTAAAACACCAGTTAAGTGTGTTTACAACATGCCACATCAGCCCAGTGGGTTTTTCGGACCATTCTCTTGTACAGAGTTCTGTACATATTATTAACACTAAAGTGAACAGTGCGTATTGGCATTTTAATTGCACTCTAATTCATGATAAAGTTTTTAAAGCTGCACTTGAGTTGTTGTGGTCCTCACACAGAAATTGTAAAGCACAGTTTACATGTATTCAGCAGTGGTGGGATTTTGGGAAGGTTCAAATCAAACAGCTGTGTCAGCAGTACTCACATGGTGTCACTAGAGACAGGGTCCAATGTGTAAAAGACCTGGAGATACAAATAGAAGAACTGCAGTCTTTAGCAGAGTCTACAGAAAATTTAGGGTGTTTACAATCCCTGAAATATAAAAGGTCTTCTCTGACCAACCTGCTAGGTAGCTGTGCACAGGAGCTCTGGTGCGGTCACGCCACATGGACCTTTGCCAAATGGATGCCCGTCCCATTTTTCTTCAGTTTAGAGAAGAAAAATGGTCAAAGGAAGATCATCCAGTCTCTGCGCTCTGACAGCGGCAGCTTAATTACAGACTCCTCCGAGATTGGAGTTTTGGCCTCCAGCTTCTATAAAAATCTATTCACATCTGAAATCAGTGACGGCACTGACCTGGACAGGTTGTTTCACGACGGCCTGCCTCAGGTTGGTGCTGAGCAGAACAGAAGGCTGGAGGCCCCTGTATCGTTGACCGAGCTGGCCACTGCTGTAGGAAACTGAAAACAGGCAGAGCCCCTGGTATTGACGGTCTTCCGGCTGACTTTTATAAGGCTTTTGGGATATTCTGGGGAGGATCTATTGGAGGTCATTAAAGACAGTCTGCTGAGTGGCCGCCTCCCTTTGAGCTGCAGGAGGGCTGTAGTTACCTTGCTGCCAAAAAAGGGAGACCTGCAGCTGCTTAAGAACTGGAGGCCAGTGTCGTTGCTCTGTACGGACTATAAGATCCTGTCCAAGGTACTAGCCTCCCGACTCCGAGAGGTGATGGGCTCCGTAGTTCACACTGACCAGACTTACTGTGTGCCTGGCAGGCTTATAAGTGACAATGTCACTGTAATTTGGGATGTTTTGGAGGTCTCCGGTTCATTGGGCATTGACCTGGGTCTGATTTCAATAGACCAGGAAAAGGCTTTTGACAGGGTTGAACATCGGTACTTGTGGGAAACCATGGCTGCTTTTGGGTTCAGCCCTGGCTTTATAGCCCACATTCGGACTCTGTACAGTGACATCATGAGTTTATTAAAAATCAATGGGGGCCTGAGTGCTCCATTCTCTGTGGGCAGAGGATACGTCAGGGTGCTCTCTCTCAGGGATGTTGTACGCCCTGGCCATAGAACCTCTGCTTCACAGACTCAGAACCCAACTGAAAGGAGTACACATACCGGGCTGTGACGCTTCAAGATGTCTGCTTATGCTGATGATGTCATTGTGATTGTGGACTCCCAGGCCGATATAGACTGTTTAGTCCATGAAGTGGGGCAGTTTAGGCTGGTGTCCAGTGCCAAAGTCAACTGGGGAAAGAGTGAAGCCATACTGGTTGGAGGGGGTCTGAGAGGACTCATCCTGCCGGGGTTGGTATGGAAAAAGGAGGACTTAAATATTTGGGGGTATTCCTGGGTGACTGTCATTATGTCCAAAAACTGGGATGACACTGTTGAAAGAGTCAAGGGCGGCTAAATAAGTGGAGGTGGTTGTTACCGAAGATGTCCTACAGGGGGCGGGTTTTGGTAGTTAATAATTTGGTCTCCTCTGTTCTCTGGCACAAATTAATGTGCATTGACCCACCGGCCTCTCTCCTATCTACCATCCAGAGGCTCCTGGTGGACTTCTTCTGGGACAAGTTGCACTGGGTACCACAGGGAATCCTTTTCCTGCCAAAGGAGGAGGGGGGACAGGGACTCATCCATCTGGCCAGTAGAGGGGCAGCCTTCCGGCTGCAGTTTCTCCAGCGACTCCTCAAAGGTCCTGAGGTGCTGGTTTGGAGACCGCTGGCTGTTTCTATTCTGCAGAGAGCCGGGGAGCTGGGCCTGTCTCTGTTCCTGACAGACAGCAGCAGACTTGTGTCTACATCACTGCCACCTTTCTATCGCGGGCTGATGTCTGTATGGAGTGTCCTTAAAAAACAGAGAAAGACTGACACCATCTCACTCTGCTGGCTCCTGAAGGAGCCTCTCATGCACGGATGCTTCACCTGTCCTGCATGGGCGGGGCCGGCACTGTGTGGGCGGTTCAGTGCTGGTGGGATTTACACCTTAGGCCAGCTGCTAGAACGGGCTGGGCCACAGTTGGACAATTATGTGGAATTAGCCGGTCATTTGGGTCTGAAGTCCTCTAGGACAGTGGACAGGTTACTGGCTCACTGGAACCATCAGCTGACAGGACAGGCCAGGATCCTGCTGAGTGAGTTCAGTGCCGGTTCACTGGTCCCTGATAACAGAGATCCTTTCCTGACATCTTTTGAGTCGGACCTAGGGCAATCTCCAGGTTCTACTGTCTTCACCCCAGTGAGTGTGTCACTGGAAGGAACTGGGAAGGTTTTTTATAAACTTATGGTCCAAGCCCTGAACTATAAGAAAATGACTGGTCGGGCAGACACGGTCTGGAGGACCCAATTAGGGCTGGACCAGAAATTCAAACCTGCCTGGAATGTCCTCTACAAGCCTCCACTGACTAAAAAGAATGGTGATCTGCAGTGGAGGATACTGCACGCCATTGCCACTAACTCTTTTATAAATCATGTAAACAATACTGTTTCTGTGGGGTGTCCGTTCTGTGGGGTAAGGGAAACTGTTTTTCACTGTTTTTATGAGTGTCAGCGTCTGACAAAGTTGTTTGGTCTGTTGGGTAAGGTGTTCAGACAGTTTGGTGAAGTTTTTGACCCACATTCCTTTATCTGTGGTTTAAATTACACTCGCCAAAGGAAAGAAAAAGGGCAGATTTTAAACTTCCTGCTTGGTCAGGCCAAGATGGCTGTTTACATGAGCAGGAAAAAGAAGGTGGAGGGTCAAGGTGATGTTAATGGAAATATTTTGTTTTTGAATATGGTGAAGGCAAGACTGGTGGTGGATTTTGAATTCTATCGGGTGAATGGGGATCTAGGTGGTTTTGAGGCCCAGTGGGGGTTTGGGGGGGTGCTGTGTTCTGTCCTGGGAGGAAGTCTCAGCTTTGGGCACATGCTTATGTAATATTTTGTAATTTGGTTGTGTGTTTTATTTTGGTTTGACTTTATTTTTAATTTTATAATTATTAATTTTTTTCATGCAAATAGTATGAGTTGATTAAAAGTTGTAATGATGTGTTTTTCCAGACAATAAAGGTCTGTTTAAAAATCAAAAAAATCTTCTTCTTCTTCTTCTTCTTCTTCTTCTTCTTCTTCTTCTTCTTCTTCTTCTTCTTCTTCTTCTTCTTCTTCTTCTTCTTCAAGGAGCACTCAGCCTGGGCCACAGCTCCTCCACAAGCACCCCCCAGGCCCCTGGAGCTCTCCAGGACCAGGGCCACTGCACAAGACACTGAACCCGCTCACAAGCACTCCTCCTGGGCCACAGCTCCTCCACAAGCACCCCAAGGCTCCTGGAGCTCTACAGGACCAGGGCCACTGCACATGACACTGAACCCGCTCAGGAGCACTCCTCCTGGGCCACAGCTCCTCCACAAGCACCCCAAGGCTCCTGGAGCTCTCCAGGACCAGGGCCACTGCACATGACACTGAACCTGCTCAGGAGCACTCCTCCTGGGCCACAGCTCCTCCACAAGCACCCCCCAGGCTTCTGGAGCTCTCCAGGACCAGGGCCACTGCACATGACACTGAGCCGCTCTGGAGCACTCCTCCTGGGCCACAGCTCCTCCACAAGCACCCCCCAGGCTCCTGGAGCTCTCCAGGACCAGGGCCACTGCACATGACACTGATCCGCTCAGGAGCACTCCTCCTGGGCTATAGCTCCTCCACAAGCACCCCAAGGCCCCTGGAGCTCTCCAGGACCAGGGCCACTACACATGACACTGATCCGCTCAGGAGCACTCAGCCTGGGCTACAGCTCCTCCACAAGCACCCCATGCTCCTGGAGCTCTCCAGGACAAGGGCCACTGCACATGACACTGAACCCGCTCAGGAGCACTCCTCCTGGGCTATAGCTCCTCCACAAGCACCCCCCAGGCTCCTGGAGCTCTCCAGGACCAGGGCCACTGCACATGACACTGAACCGGCTCAGGAGCACTCCTCCTGGGCCACAGCTCCTCCACAAGCACCCCCCAGGCTCCTGGAGCTCTCCAGGACCAGGGCCACTGCACATGACACTGAACCCGCTCAGGAGCACTCCTTCTGGGCCACAGCTCCTCCACAAGCACCCCCCAGGCTCCTGGAGCTCTCCAGGACCAGGGCCACTGCACATGACACTGATCCGCTCAGGAGAACTCAGCCTGGGCCACAGCTCCTCCACAAGCACCCCCCAGGCCCCTGGAGCTCTCCAGGACCAGGGCCACTGCACATGACACTGAACCCGCTCAGGAGCACTCCTCCTGGGCCACAGCTCCTCCACAAGCACCCCCCAGGCTCCTGGAGCTCTCCAGGACCAGGGCCACTGCACATGACACTGATCCGCTCAGGAGCACTCAGCCTGGGCCACAGCTCCTCCACAAGCACCCCCCAGGCCCCTGGAGCTCTCCAGGACCAGGGCCACTGCACATGACACTGAACCCGCTCAGGAGCACTCCTCCTGGGCTATAGCTCCTCCACAAGCACCCCAAGGCTCCTGGAGCTCTCCAGGACCAGGGCCACTGCACATGACACTGAACACGCTCAGGAGCACTCCTCCTGGGCCACAGCTCCTCCACAAGCACCCCAAGGCTCCTGGAGCTCTCCAGGACCAGGGCCACTGCACATGACACTGAACCCGCTCAGAGCACTCCTCCTGGGCCACAGCTCCTCCACAAGCACCCCCCAGGCTCCTGGAGCTCTCCAGGACCAGGGCCACTGCACATGACACTGAGCCGCTCTGGAGCACTCCTCCTGGGCCACAGCACCTCCACAAGCACCCCCATGCTCCTGGAGCTCTCCAGGACAAGGGCCACTGCACATGACACTGAACCCGCTCAGGAGCACTCCTCCTGGGCCACAGCTCCTCCACAAGCACCCCCCAGGCTCCTGGAGCTCTCCAGGACCAGGGCCACTGCACATGACACTGATACGCTCAGGAGCACTCCTCCTGGGCTATAGCTCCTCCACAAGCACCCCAAGGCCCCTGGAGCTCTCCAGGACCAGGGCCACTACACATGACACTGATCCGCTCAGGAGCACTCAGCCTGGGCTACAGCTCCTCTACAAGCACCCCCATGCTCCTGGAGCTCTCCAGGACCAGGGCCACTGCACCTGACACTGAACCCGCTCAGGAGCACTCCTCCTGGGCTATAGCTCCTCCACAAGCACCCCCCAGGCTCCTGGAGCTCTCCAGGACCAGGGCCACTGCACATGACACTGAACCGGCTCAGGAGCCCTCCTCCTGGGCCACAGCTCCTCCACAAGCACCCCCCAGGCTCCTGGAGCTCTCCAGGACCAGGGCCACTGCACATGACACTGAACCCGCTCAGGAGCACTCCTCCTGGGCTATAGCTCCTCCACAAGCACCCCAAGGCTCCTGGAGCTCTCCAGGACCAGGGCCACTGCACATGACACTGAACCCGCTCAGGAGCACTCCTCCTGGGCCACAGCTCCTCCACAAGCACCCCAAGGCTCCTGGAGCTCTCCAGGACCAGGGCCACTGCACATGACACTGAACCCGCTCAGGAGCACTCCTCCTGGGCCACAGCTCCTCCACAAGCACCCCAGGCTCCTGGAGCCTCCAGGACCAGGGCCACTGCACATGACACTGAGCCGCTCTGGAGCACTCCTCCTGGGCCACAGCTCCTCCACAAGCACCCCCATGCTCCTGGAGCTCTACAGGACAAGGGCCACTGCACATGACACTGAACCCGCTCAGGAGCACTCCTCCTGGGCCACAGCTCCTCCACAAGCACCCCCCAGGCTCCTGGAGCACTCCAGGACCAGGGCCACTGCACATGACACTGATCCGCTCAGGAGCACTCCTCCTGGGCTATAGCTCCTCCACAAGCACCCCAAGGCCCCTGGAGCTCTCAGGACCAGGGCCACTACACATGACACTGATCCGCTCAGGAGCACTCAGCCTGGGCTACAGCTCCTCCACAAGCACCCCCATGCTCCTGGAGCTCTCCAGGACCAGGGCCACTGCAAATGACACTGAACCCGCTCAGGAGCACTCCTCCTGGGCTATAGCTCCTCCACAAGCACCCCCCAGGCTCCTGGAGCTCTCCAGGACCAGGGCCACTGCACATGACACTGAACCGGCTCAGGAGCACTCCTCCTGGGCCACAGCTCCTCAAAAGCACCCCCCAGGCTCCTGGAGCTCTCCAGGACCAGGGCCACTGCACATGACACTGAACCCGCTCAGGAGCACTCCTCCTGGGCCACAGCTCCTCCAAAAGCACCCCCCAGGCTCCTGGAGCTCTCCAGGACCAGGGCCACTGCACATGACACTGATCCGCTCAGGAGCACTCAGCCTGGGCCACAGCTCCTCCACAAGCACCCCCCAGGCCCCTGGAGCTCTCCAGGACCAGGGCCACTGCACATGACACTGAGCCGCTCTGGAGCACTCCTCCTGGGCCACAGCTCCTCCACAAGCACCCCCATGCTCCTGGAGCTCTCCAGGACAAGGGCCACTGCACATGACACTGAACCCGCTCAGGAGCACTCCTCCTGGGCCACAGCTCCTCCACAAGCACCCCCCAGGCTCCTGGAGCTCTCCAGGACCAGGGCCACTGCACATGACACTGATCCGCTCAGGAGCACTCCTCCTGGGCTATAGCTCCTCCACAAGCACCCCAAGGCCCCTGGAGCTCTCCAGGACCAGGGCCACTACACATGACACTGATCCGCTCAGGAGCACTCAGCCTGGGCTACAGCTCCTCCACAAGCACCCCCATGTTCCTGGAGCTCTCCAGGACCAGGGCCACTGCACATACGACTACCATGGCGCCCCCCGAGGCAGACGTGTTTGCCAGCTCCGCGCTTAAATTTCGAACTTTTTCTCTTTTTTGTATGTTTTTCGTGTTTTTCGTTCTTTCTGCAGTGCACAAATGCCATGCACTGCTAACATACAACCGACAGGCATTATTGGACATCGCCAACTCACGAAACTTTGTTTTTAGTGGTTCTATTCGCTGGAGCTGCAGCTCATTGTTCCCATACCACCAAAACTTTTACCCCGAGGGCCACGAAGCACCGGTCTCAGTGAGTTCGCTGACCCCAGGAGAGTGCCCAAGCGAGGCAAGAGGAGGGCTACATGCTAGGCTAAAAGCTCGCGCTAGCCGACCACCGCTACCCAGCCTCCTGTTAGCGAATGTACGTTCCCTGGAAAACAAATTGGACGAGCTACGAGCCAGGATTTCAACCCATCGAAATCAGAGAGTGCTGCGCCCTGATTTTCACCGAGACCTGGTTCTCAGACAAGGTCCCGGACAACGCCATTCAGCTACAGACTCACTCGCTTCACCGAGGCGACCGAACGGCTGCATCCGGTAAGTCTAAAGGCGGGGTGTGTGTGTTTGTAAACAACTCGTGGTGCGAAGATATACAAACTGTTGACGAGCACTGTTCACCAGATGTGGAGTTATTACTGCTGAAGTGCCGTCCGTATTATCTACCGAGGAATTTACTGCTGTGTTTTGGCGCTGTTTACATCCCCGCGCTGACTCTACAGCAGCACTCAGCAAACTCCATGACGTCCATCAGCGCGTTAGAAACGGCTCATCCTGACGCTGTTTTTATTGTTGCTGGTGACTTCAACCACTGTAGTTTGCGGACTGTATTCCCCAAATACCACCAGCATGTTGACATTCCCACCCGTGATAAAAACACTCTTGACCACGTCTACAGCAACATACGTGGTGCATACAGGGCTGCACCCCGCCCCACTTCGGACACTCGGACCACATCTCTTTGTTCCTGTACCCTGCTTACAGACAAAGACTGAAACAAGCACACCCTGTCACCAAACAGATCAAACTCTGGACCCGGAGAGCGAGATCACCCTGCAGGATTGTTTTGCACTGACAGACTGGGATGTGTTTAAAGCTGCAGCCACTGTGGAGGACTCTTCCATTAGCGTACAGGATTATGCTGAGTATGTGTCTGGGTACATCAGCACTTGTGTTGATAACATCGTGCCCACCATACAAATCAGGAAGTTTCCCAACCAGAAGCCCTGGATAAACAGTCAGGTACGTCACATGCTGCGTGCTCGCTCTCTTGCATTTAGATCAGGCAATGAGAACGAGTACAAAGCTGCAAGTATGGACTGAGAAAAGCCATCACAGCGGCCAAGAGGCAGTACAGAGAGAAGCTGGACAGCTTCTACTCTACTGCGATTCAGGGCGGATGTGGCAAGGCCTGCAGCACATCACAGACTACAGGACCACCACCAACAACATTACATCAACAGACAGCCTGCCGGATGACCTCAACAATTTCTACGCCGCTTTGAGGCTCCCAGTGACACTGCAGAGAGGAGCTCACACACACCTGGATCACCCAACCCCTCCCCTCCACCAACCATCTCAACAACACAGGTACACAGAGCTCTGAGGAAGATCAACCCCAAAGCAGCAGGACCAGACAACATTCCTGGCGGGCCCTCAGAGCATGTGCCAACGAGCTGGTTGATGTTTTCACCTCCATCTTCAACCTCTCCCTCAGCCAGCGCATTGTACCATCATGCTTCAAGACCACGACCATCGTCCCCCTGCCCAAGAAGAACCCACCCACCTGCCTGAATGACTACAGGCCAGTGGCACTCACTCCAATCATTATGAAGTGTTTGAGAGAGTGGTGCTGGCCCACATTCAGAGCAGCATACCGGACACCACTGACCCCCTGCAGTATGCCTACCGGCCCAACAGATCTACCTCAGATGCAATCGCTACTGCCGTCCACTACTCCCTCTCACACCTGGAGAACAAGGACTCATACATACGGATACTTTTTATAGATTACAGCTCCGCCTTCAACACGGTCATCCCACACAAACTCACCCACAAACTGTCCACACTTGGTTTGCACCCCACCCTCTGTGACTGGCTCTAGATTTCCTGACTGGCAGGCCTCAGTCTGTCAAGATTGGTAATAGGACTTCAGCCAGCACCATCACAAACATTGGTACTCCACAGGGCTGTGTACTCAGCCCCATCCTCTACACCCTGTACACCTACGACTGTGTCGCCTCTCACAAGGACAACATCATCCTGAAGTTTGCTGACGACACCGCAGTGATAGGACGATCGCTGGCGGTGACGAGGCAGCTTACAGGAGGAGGTGGCCAGTCTGGTGTCATGGTGTGAAGACAACAACCTCACCCTCAACACGGACAAGACAAAGGAGATGATAGTGGACATGAGGAGGGAGAGGAGAACGCCTCAGCCACTGTTCATCCAGGAACTTGAAGTGGAGAGGGTGAGCAACTTCAAATACTTGGGTGTCCACATCAATGAGGACCTCACTTGGACACCTCACATCACACAGCTGGTCAAGAAGGCTCAACAGCGGCTGTATTTTCTGAGGAGGCTGAGGAAGTTTGGCATGTCGCCCAAGATCCTCAGCAACTTCTACAGCTGCACCATTGAGAGTGTCCTGACCAGCTGCATCACTGTGTGGTACGGCAGCACTTCTGTCATGGACCGCAAACGCCTGCAGAGAGTGGTGAAGACTGCGCAGAAGATCACCAGGACTCCACTGCCCTCTCTGCAGAGCATCTACCACCGCAGAGTCCACAGAAGAGCTGCTTCCATCCTCAAAGACCCTCCCACCCACAACATGGTCTGTTCACACTTCTACCCTCAGGACGGAGGTACAGAAGTGTGAAATGCAGGACTTCCAGAATGAAGAACTCATTCTTTCCTCTGCCATAAGACTCCTAAACAGCAGATAGGAGTCTACAATCACAATCACAACATTACATGAACAATTGTTTACCTACTGCACTACCTCACTTTACTTTACACAGTCACTTTACTTTACACGTCACTTTACACCATCACAACTGCACTACCTCTCCTTACTACACTTTACACTTTTTGTATATTTGTATTTTTTTGGTATACTTCCATTATTATTACTTGTATATTTGTCTTATTTTTTTTATTTTTACTTAATTGTGTGACATTTTACTGTGGACGGCAAAGTAAGAATTTCATTGTATAGGGAAACATGCTTTCTGTCTGTACACATGACAATAAACACTTTGAATCTTTGAATCTTTGAATCTTGAATGACACTGAACCCGCTCAGGAGCACTCCTCCTGGTCTATAGCTCCTCCACAAGCACCCCCCAGGCTCCTGGAGCTCTCCAGGACCAGGGCCACTGCACATGACACTGAACCGGCTCAGGAGCACTCCTCCTGGGCCACAGCTCCTCCACAAGCACCCCCCAGGCTCCTGGAGCTCTCCAGGACCAGGGCCACTGCACATGACACTGAACCCGCTCAGGAGCACTCCTCCTGGGCCACAGCTCCTCCACAAGCACCCCCCAGGCTCCTGGAGCTCTCCAGGACCAGGGCCACTGCACATGACACTGATCCGCTCAGGAGCACTCAGCCTGGGCCACAGCTCCTCCACAGGCACCCCAAGGCCCTGGAGCTCTCAGGACCAGGGCCACTGCACATGACACTGAACCCGCTCAGGAGCACTCCTCCTGGGCCACAGCTCCTCCACAAGCACCCCCCAGGCTCCTGGAGCTCTCCAGGACCAGGGCCACTGCACATGACACTGATCCGCTCAGGAGCACTCAGCCTGGGCCACAGCTCCTCCACAAGCACCCCCCAGGCCCCTGGAGCTCTCCAGGACCAGGGCCACTGCACATGACACTGAACCCGCTCAGGAGCACTCCTCCTGGGCTATAGCTCCTCCACAAGCACCCCCCAGGCTCCTGGAGCTCTCCAGGACCAGGGCCACTGCACATGACACTGAACCCGCTCAGGAGCACTCCTCCTGGGCTATAGCTCCTCCACAAGCACCCCCCAGGCTCCTGGAGCTCTCCAGGACCAGGGCCACTGCACATGACACTGAACCCGCTCAGGAGCACTCCTCCTGGGCTATAGCTCCTCCACAAGCACCCCCATGCTCCTGGAGCTCTCCAGGACCAGGGCAACTGCACATGACACTGAACCCGCTCAGGAGCACTCCTGCTGGGCCACAGCTCCTCCACAAGCACCCCCCAGACTCCTGGAGCTCTCCAGTACCAGGGCCACTGCACATGACACTGAGCCGCTCTGGAGCACTCCTCCTGGGCCACAGCTCCTCCACAAGCACCCCCATGCTCCTGGAGCTCTCCAGGACAAGGGCCACTGCACATGACACTGAACCCGCTCAGGAGCACTCCTCCTGGGCCACAGCTCCTCCACAAGCACCCCCCAGGCTCCTGGAGCTATCCAGGACCAGGGCCACTGCACATGACACTGATCCGCTCAGGAGCACTCCTCCTGGGCTATAGCTCCTCCACAAGCACCCCAAGGCCCCTGGAGCTCTCCAAGACCAGGGCCACTACACATGACACTGATCCGCTCAGGAGCACTCAGCCTGGGCTACAGCTCCTCCACAAGCACCCCCCAGGCTCCTGGAGCTCTCCAGGACCAGGGCCACTGCACATGACACTGAACCCGCTCAGGAGCACTCCTCCTGAGCTATAGCTCCTCCACAAGCACCCCCCAGGCTCCTGGAGCTCTCCAGGACCAGGGCCACTGCACATGACACTGAACCGGCTCAGGAGCACTCCTCCTGGGCCACAGCTCCTCCACAAGCACCCCCAGGCTCCTGGAGCTCTCAAGGACCAGGGCCACTGCACATGACACTGAACCCGCTCAGGAGCACCATTCCTGGGCTACAGCTCCTCCACAAGCACCCCAAGGCTCCTGGAGCTCTCCAGGGCCACTGCACATGACACTGATCCGCTCAGGAGCACTCCTCCTGGGCTACAGCTCCTCCACAAGCACCCCCCAGGCTCCTGGAGCTCTCCAGGACCAGGGCCACTGCACATGACACTGATCCGCTCAGGACCACTCTTTCTGGGCTGTATTCTCCACCAGCACTCCCTGGTTCATGGCTAAGGACATCCTCCATCATCCAGGCCCACTGCTCTTCACTCCCACCCGCCCAGGGGCACTCTGTCTGGGTTAAGGTTAGGGTTAGGGTTAGGCTAAAGACATCCTCCATCATCCAGGCCCACTGCTCTTCACTCCCACCCGCCTAGGAGCACTCTGCCTGGGTTAAGGTTAGGGTTAGGGTATAGACATCTTCCATCATCCAGGCCCACTGCTCTTCACTCCCACCCGCCCAGGAGCACTCTGCCTGGGTTAAGGTTAGGGTTAGGCTATAGTCATCTTCCATCATCCAGGCCCACTGCTCTTCACTCCCACCCGCCTAGGAGCACTCTGCCTGGGTTAAGGTTAGGGTTAGGGTTAGGCTATAGACATCCTCCATCATCCAGGCCCACTGCTCTTCACTCCCACCCGCCTAGGAGCACTCTGCCTGGGTTAAGGTTAGGGTTAGGGTTAGGCTATAGACATCCTCCATCATCCAGGCCCACTGCTCTTCACTCCCATCCGCTCATGAGCACTCAGCCTGGGCCAAGCTTAGGCCGAGTCAACCCTCCATCATCCAGGCCCACTGCCACCCACCCACCCACTCACTCACTCACTCACACACACACACACACACACACACACACACACACACACACACACACACACACACACACACACACACACACACACACACACACACACACACACACACACACACACACACACACTCATGAGCACTCAGCCTGGGCCAAGCTTAGGCCGAGTCAACCCTCCATCATCCAGGCCCACTCTCACTCACTCACACCCCGCTCAGGGGCACTCATTCCGGGCTAAAACCCACTCCGGGGCACCACGGTCCTCCACACACCACCCGGCGCTCCACTCGAACCCTGGAACCCACCTTTAAGCACCCCCTCTGGGTTATCTGCCAAGCTACGCGCCGGAGGAGTTTTGTGCCCCTGGTACTCCGACCAACAGTTCGTGCCCCTGGTACTCCACTCAACACTTAGGTTTTTTTTCTAAGTTTTTTCGTGCCCCTGGTACTCCACTCTACACTTAGTTTTTTTTCTAAGTTTTTTTCGTGCCCCTGGTACTCCACTCTACACTTAGTTTTTTTTTTTTGTGCTCCACCCAGCACTCTGCTCTGGAGTGCCCCAGCTCCAGGCTCACAGCCTCTGCTCTTGTCCCCAGCCTCAGGCCTCCCCTGGCCGTGCTGCACACTGACTTGAGAGCTCCAGCTCCAGCTCCAGCTCCAGCTCCAGGCTCCCAGCCTGTGCTACTCTGCCCCAGGCTCTGTCTCACTGTCTGTCAAAGGGACCCATGGTACCCCACTGCTCCCCCAAAGAGGGGGGAGGACCCGGAGGCCGGCCGACAAAAGCTTGGATCAAGGGCTGACTTTCAATAGATCGCAGCGAGGGAGCTGCTCTGCTACGTACGAAACCCTGATTCCGACTTCCATGGCCACCGTCCTGCTGTCTATATCGCCCCACCCGTTTACCTCTCAACGGTTTCACGCTCTCTTGAACTCTCTCTTCAAAGTTCTTTTCAACTTTCCCTTAAGGTACTTGTTGACTATCGGTCTCGTGCCGGTATTTAGCCTTAGATGAAGTTTACCACCCGCTTTGGGCTGCATTCCCAAACAACCCGACTCCGAGAAGACCGTTACCGGCCTCACACCGTCCACGGGCTGAGCCTCGATCAGAAGGACTCAGGCCCCCGAGCGACACCGAGCAAGCGGTCTTCCATACGCCACATTTCCCGCGCCCGCCTGTCGGACGGGGATTCGGCGCTGGGCTCTTCCCTCTTCGCTCGCCGCTACTGAGGGAATCCTGGTTAGTTTCTTTTCCTCCGCTTAGTAATATGCTTAAATTCAGCGGGTTGTCTCGTCTGATCTGAGGTCGTAGTCGAATGGTCGCCAGCCCGCAGGTTGCCCTGGAGTGAACCAGGGGAACCCGGAGGGGCTGGCGGAGCGTGGCTCCGACCCGGAGGACGGAGCTCACAGGCTTCGGTCGTGCCGACCGCCGAGGGCCAAACCCTCCGGTGCGGCCCGGACTGAGTCCGCAGGCGAGGCGAGACGCGGGCAGCGCGGAGACCAGAAGTCCACCGGCAGCCGCGCCCGACCGCTTGGGGGGTTGCGAGGCGCTCTGGGCGGAAGGCGTCTGCACTTAGGGGGACGAAGGCGGGCGGAGTGCGCCGGCCTGCGACTGCCCCAGACGCGGCGAGCGCGCACACACCCCACACCAACGCCGACCAGCCTTACCCGCCGGAGGACCGGCGGTTGGTGCTGGGTGCGCTGGGGGGGGCGGTGGGCGCTCACCGAGTGATGGCAAAGCGGCTCTCTCCGCCAAGATTGACGCGCGCACCGCTCCGTCGTTGCCCTCGGAGCTAAGTGCGCGGGCCTGCCCTTAGAGGCGTAGAGGCTGCACGGCGGTCGGGGTCCCGACCCAGGCTAAGGTACGTGAGTCAACGGAGCCGGGGGTGGGCGGTGTCGGTGGGGGTACTTGGCGTCCGACGGCGGCGTCGTGCGGTGGTGGCGGTGGGGGGTCGGAACCCCTCTCGCCAGTCAGCCGCACGCCGCGCCGCGGGCGCTCACTCCACTCGCTCACACGCGCACACCCCGACCCATCGCTTCGGGGCCAGGCTGGGGAGAGGAAAAAAAACGGGAGGACGGGCGCTGGCCCGCCCGCATACAGTGATGATGCCAGTGTCTTTGGCTTACGACCATACCACCCTATTTGGCCTGACAGGGTCGCAATGCAACTGGACCTGGCTGATCGATTTCGTCTGTCAACAACTGTACTTTCTTACTTGTGCTTGTTTATATGTCACCAAATGTGCATGGTGCCCTCAGTCATGGTGCTCATTTCAACCTAAAAGATATAAAGGGTCTGCAAAAAAGTAAGACAATTCCGAGTTAATTTTAGTGTCATTTTACATTTATTTGCTCTGCCGCTATGGTCTGGTAATCCCTGTGTTCCGTTTATTTGTATTGCACAATTGATACATTCAGTTTTTGAAATTGCTTTACAACAACAAGAGAATCTTCGTCTAAAATGATCTTCAAATACAGTGATGATGCCAGTGTCTTTCGCTTACGGCCATACCACCCTTAACACGTCTGATCTCTAAAGCTAAGCAGGGTCGGGCCTGGTTAGTACTTGGATGGGAGACCGCCTGGGAATACCAGGTGCTGTAAGCTTTTTGTCCTGCAGACTGGCCACTCTCTGAATAATACCTAACGGCATCCAGGTCATCTCCAAATACTCTGTTCTCATCTCCTTCTTCACTCAAGTACTTGCCAGGCCTGACCCTGCTTAGTTCTACAGCAAAATGGCCATCGGATGACCATAGATTTAGGGGGGGACAAGGTAAGGGGCCCGGAAATGGTCCACTAAGTGGTCTGATTTGGCCTGACAAGGGTCGCAATGCAACTGGACCTGGCTGATCGATTTCGTCTGTCAACAACTGTACTTACCCACTTGTGCTTGTTTATATGTCACCAAATGTGCATGGTGCCCTCAGTCATGGTGCTCATTTCAACCTAAAAGATATAAAGGGTCTGCAAAAAAGTAAGACAATTCCGAGTTACTCTTAGTGTTTTTACATTTATTTACTCTGCCGCTATGGTCTGGTAATCCCTGTGTTCCGTTTATTTGCATAGCACAATTGATACATTCAGTTTTTGAAAGTGCTTTACAACAACAAGAGAATCCTCGTCTAAAATGATCTACAAATACAGTGATGATGCCAGTGTCTTTCGCTTACGGCCATACCACCCTGAACACGCCCGATCTCGTCCGATCTCGAAAGCTAAGCAGGGTCGGGCCTGGTTAGTACTTGGATGGGAGACCGCCTGGGAATACCAGGTGCTGTAAGCTTTTTGTCCTGCAGACTGGCCACTCTCTGAATAATACCTAACGACATCCAGGTCATCTCCAAATACTCTGTTCTCATCTCCTTCTTCACTCAAGTACTTGCCAGGCCTGACCCTGCTTAGTTCTACAGCAAAATGGCCATCGGATGACCATAGATTTGGGGGTAACAAGGTAAGGGGCTCGGAGTTGGTCCACTAAGTGGTCTGATTTGGCCTGACAGGGGTCGCAATGCAACTGGACCTGGCTGATCGATTTCGTCTGTCAACAACTGTACTTAGTTACTTGTGCTTGTTTATATGTCACCAAATGTGCATGGTGCCCTCAGTCATGGTGCTCATTTAAACCTAAAAGATATAAAGGGTCTGCAAAAAAGTAAGACAATTCCGAGTTACTTTTAGTGTCATTTTACATTTATTTGCTCTGCCGCCATGGTCTGGTAATCCCTGTGTTCCGTTTATTTGTATAGCACAATTGATACATTCAGTTTTTGAAAGTGCTTTACAACAACAAGAGAATCCTCGTCTAAAATGATCTACAAATACAGTGATGATGCCAGTGTCTTTCGCTTACGGCCATACCACCCTATTTGGCCTGACAGGGGTCGCAATGCAACTGGACCTGGCTGATCGATTTCGTCTGTCAACAACTGTACTTACTTACTTGTGCTTGTTTATATGTCACCAAATTTGCATGATGCCCTCAGTCATGGTGCTCATTTCAACCTAAAAGATATAAAGGGTCTGCAAAAAAGTAAGACAATTCCGAGTTACTTTTAGTGTCATTTTACATTTATTTGCTCTGCCGCTATGGTCTGGTAATCCCTGTGTTCCGTTTATTTGTATTGCACAATTGATACATTCAGTTTTTGAAATTGCTTTACAACAACAAGAGAATCCTCGTCTAAAATGATCTACAAATACAGTGATGATGCCAGTGTCTTTCGCTTACGGCCATACCACCCTGAACACGCCCGATCTCGTCCGATCTCGAAAGCTAAGCAGGGTCGGGCCTGGTTAGTACTTGGATGGGAGACCGCCTGGGAATACCAGGTGCTGTAAGCTTTTTGTCCTGCAGACTGGCCACTCTCTGAATAATACCTAACGACATCCAGGTCATCTCCAAATACTCTGTTCTCATCTCCTTCTTCACTCAAGTACTTGCCAGGCCTGACCCTGCTTAGTTCTACAGCAAAATGGCCATCGGATGACCATAGATTTGGGGGTAACAAGGTAAGGGGCCCGGAATTGGTCCACTAAGTGGTCTGATTTGGCCTGACAGGGGTCGCAATGCAACTGGACCTGGCTGATCGATTTTGTCTGTCAACAACTGTACTTACCCACTTGTGCTGATTGATATGTTACCAAATGTGCATGGTGCCCTCAGTCATGGTGCTCATTTCAATCTAAAAGATATAAAGGGTCTGCAAAAAAGTAAGACAATTCCGAGTTACTCTTAGTGTCATTTTACATTTATTTGCACTGCCGCTATGGTCTGGTAATCCCTGTGTTCCGTTTATTTGCATAGCACAATTGATACATTCAGTTTTTGAAAGTGCTTTACAACAACAAGAGAATCCTCGTCTAAAATGATCTACAAATACAGTGATGATGCCAGTGTCTTTCGCTTACGGCCATACCACCCTGAACACGCCCGATAGTGGTACAGTCCAGGAAGTGAGTTGGAGAAGGAGCAAAAAGAGAAAACAGAAGCTCAAAAATAGTGTTAAATAGGTGTTTTTGTGAGTCCTGAAAAAGTTGAGTTTAAATTTTAGTTTACATTGTTCCCCCAGCAGCAGTGGCTGTGTGGGGGAACATTTAAAAAACAAGTGTTTACCCTGACGGGAAAAGAAAGCATGGCAGCAAACAAAGAACAAAAAATGAAGGACGGACAAGCAAACAACGGACAAGGAATGGAGAATGACAGCGAAAGAGGAAAGCAAACTCCAATTCAAGTGGACGAAGAACAACAGGAAAGAGGAAATAACAGAAGAGAGGTAAATGGAGAACAACAGGAGAAATATGCCACAGAGCTGACAGTAGAAGTTGAAGTAGCAGGAACAGAAAATATCTCAATGATGGATCTATTAAGAGGAATAAAGAAGGAGTGTGGAGAAGTGGTGGGATGTAGAGTGAGAGGAGAAAGGACATATGAACTGACCATGAAGGATAATAAGACAAAGAAAAACTAATGGATGGGGTGAGAATAAAGGGAGCACTTGTACACGCCAGAGACATTGTGAACAATGAAATGGTAGTGTCATTTATTAATCTGCCAGTGTATCTAGAAGACCATAAGATTTTGGCAAAGCTGCAAGAATGGAGAGTTAAACCATTGTCAGCCATTAAGCGCCGGGTATGGCCGGGAACTGAAATTGCAGACGGAACAAGATTTTTAAAAGTTAGGTTCACGGATGAAGTTCGCTCGCTACCATACTCGACCAAGTTTGAAACATTAAGAGGCACAGAGTACTTCCGTGTGATACACGACAGGCAGGTGCGGGTCTGCAGGCTGTGCATCAAAACAGGACATGTATTTCGAGAATGCCCAGAGTTTAAATGTTTTACATGTGGCAAAGTGGGACACTATGCAAGGGAGTGTGGAGAGAGAACAGAGAGAGAGACAGAGGAGGAGGAAGAACAGAGTGAAGACGACGAGAGGAGGGAGGAAGATCAAGAAGAGAAGCAAAGTACAGAGAGTGAGGATGACATGGAGGTGACAAAAGACGAAGGAGAAAGAGGCGATGGACAACATGGAGCTGAAAAAGGAGAGAGAGAGGAGAAGGATGGTGAGGAGGCCGAGAATGGAGAAGGGATGGAAGAGGGGGAAGAGAAGGAGGAGGAAGAGGAGGAGGAGGAGGAGGAAGATGAGCAGGATGAAGAAGAAGAAAAGGAAGAAGAGAATGAAGAGGATGGAAAGAGACCGAGAACAAAGAAAAAGGAGAAAGTAGTACAGAAAAGAACTAAAAAGAAGGAAAGCAAGATTCCTAAAAGGATGCAGAGGACATCACAAAGACTGACTGTCAAAAGGAAGGCGGAAAGAAATCAGGAGATAATGGAACCGAGAAAAGAACAACGAGCTGGTATGTGAACTCTGTTATGGCACTAGATATGTGGGTCTAAAAAAGTATGTCTTCTTTTGGTTGCTTTTATGATTTCTGTTACTTCAGTAAATACAAATGGGTTAAGGAACATTAATAAGTTGAAGGAGTTAAAATGTACGTACAGGAGTGATATACTTTGCATTCAAGAAACTAATTGGGATGATGAAAAAGTGAGAGAAGTAAGGGGGGAATGGAAGGGTGATATATACTTTAATAATGGCGCAAAAAATGCAAGGGGTGTAGCGATATTGGTTAAAAAAGAAAAGATGGAAAGTGTAAAACAAGTGTACAGAGACCAAAATGGGAGAATTTTAGTTATAGAATTTACATTCAAAGGTATTGAATTCAGATTAATTAATATATATGTTCCAAATGTGGAAAAAGATAAGAGGTGTTGTATTGAGGAACTAAAGGATCTGATAGTAGGAAGGTGCATAATAGTGGGAGATTTTAACATAATATGTAGTAGATTAGATGTAGGCAAAGCGGGGAGTTTCAGGTGGGAGAAATCAAGATTAATGTTAATGGAAATAATGAGAGATAAAGGCTTATTAGATGCATGGAGACATGAGAATCCAGAGAAGAGAGAGTTCACAAGGAGACAGATGAAAGAAGGGATACTAAAACAGAGTAGGATTGATCTTGTGTTGGTTCAAGGAGACATCATAAGCTGTATTGAGGAAGTAAGGCATCAGAGAAATAACTTTAGTGATCATGATGGGGTAAGGTCTTAGAAAAGTTTGGTTTCGGGGAGAGAATGGTAGGATGGGTGAGGAGATTGTATGGAAGTGCAAGAAGCAGTGTAAAAGTGAATGGAATATTGACAAATACATTTGAGGTGGGAAGATCAGTGCGGCAAGGCTGCCCACTATCTGCTTTCCTATACGCCCTCTCAGTAGAACCTTTGGCCTCATTAATTAAGAATGATAAGAGAATAAGAGGAATCGAGTTGCCATATGGAGGGAAGTGTGTAATTAACCAGTATGCTGACGACACAACAGTGACAGTAAGTCATAACTTTAGTGATCATGATGGGGTAAGATTTGGAATTAAAGTCGGAAGGAGGGAGGTGGGCGGAGGGATGTGGATATTAAACGCAGGGTATATTGAAGAAGAGGAGTATAGACAACAGATGAAGGTGTTACTACTTCAAGAAAAACAGTGGTTGGAGGAAAGTGTGGAACTAGAGAAGGTAAATAATGACACTGAAAAGAGATGGGAGGAGGTAAAGAATAAAATTAAAGTGTTAAGCATAAGGTATAGTAAGAAGAGAAAAGAAAAGACGAGGAAAGTAGAAAGGGAGCTCAGGGAACAAGTAAGGATGGAACTCAGCAGAGTAGATGATGAAGAAGGATATTGCATGGAAAAGTATATAGAAGCGAAAATGAGACTAGAGAGATATGAGAAGGAAAAATGTAGAGGTGCAATTTTAAGAAGTAAGGCAAAATATGCATTGGAAGGAGAAAAGTGTACAGGGTATTTCCTGGGTTTAGAAAAAAGAAGGCAAAGTAAGACATATATCCATGAAATACATTCAAGAAACAGAGAGATAATAACAGACTATGTAGAGATCTTGGAGAGAGTGCAAGAGTTTTATGGTGAGCTGTATAAGAGAGGAAGTGTGGATGAGGCAAGTCTAGATGAAGTTTTGAAGTGTGTCGAAAGTGAGCTAGGGGAAGAGGAAAAGAGATGGTGTGATAGAGAGATAGAGGAAGAAGAGGTTATAGTTGCAATAGAAGGTTTAGGAAGTGGGAAGAGCCCAGGAAGGGATGGGATAGGGACAGAATGGTATAAATTATATAAAAATGATGTTGCACCAATTTTAGTAGAAGTATTTAAAGGAATAGAGAGAACAGGAAAAATACAAAGTACACTCTCGGAAAAGAAAGTACAAGTTTGTACCAAAGAAGGTACAAACCCTTGTCACTGGGGCAGTACCTTTTACTGGTACAAAATTGTACCTTAATGTGAAGTAACAAATTTGTACCATTATAGTTTGTACCTTTAAGGACATGATTTGTACCATGGAAAACCAAAATGTACCTTTTTTTTTTTTTACTTACTGGTACAATATTGTACCTTTACCTAAGGTACAAATTTGATCTTTTAAGGTACCACCCCAGTGACAAGCCCTTTTGTACCTTAACTGTGTCAAATATGTTCCTTCAAGAACTATTAAAGGCCATTTTTCTATTGAATAACATCAATTTAATATGAAAAACAATACACGTGTTTGTGAATACTTTGTTACAGGTTATTTTGTAAAATTCATCTCTGCAGTTTACAATGAAGATTTCAAACATTTTTAACAGAACATACAAAAAACATTTCTCCATTTGCTACAAGATATTTCACTAAAATGTCACAATGTCAATTTCATTTTCCAATCTACAATAAAAATTCATAAGCTATTCACAATATACAAATACACGTGTTTGAATACTGTTACAGGTTCAAATATTTCTTGTATTGTAAATACATCTCTACAGTTTACAATGGAGATTTCAAACATTTTTAACAGAACATAAAAAAACATTTCTCCATTTGCTACAAGATATTTCACTAAAATGTCAATTTCATTTTCCAATCTACAATAAAAGTTCACAAGCTATTCACAATACAATTTAGACTTACATTTTTAAATTCCACACAATACCCTTGAATTTACATAACATTAACAGTTTTAAAGGACTAATTAAATTATGTATAGCATTATAAACATTTTAATGAGATGTAGGTGAGTATGTTAAAATTTAAACCTAATGTTTTGTAGGTGAGTGACTATGCATATCTGGCTCCTACATACAAATGGTCATCAACCCCATAAAGGTCAAGTGCCTGGTAATCCAGTTCCTCTCCTGGCATCACACAAAACCAATCCTTATCATATGAAACACGAAATGCATGGAAATGAGAGTCAAACGATTGTGGGAGCAAAAGTTTCCCACACAGTATCCACAATGTATCTACATTGAAAACGTACTTCACCTGAAAGAATAAAGGAACTTCCTCTGTATGCACAACATCAATAACAAACACATCTTTGGTGCTGTACTTTACATTATTTACACAAACCTCTTTTACACGTTGAAGTGTTTTACCTGCAAAATCTATGGCTTGACAACTTTTGTGACTTTTAAGTGTATTTTGAAGCTCTCTGGGTAAAGATGTAAATGGAGTGCTTATGCTTGTTCCAGTCACTTTTTCATAATCACTCAACATGCTTTCTGATGAAAACTCCCAACACTGTTTGAATTGGTGTCTTTTGCTTAAGGAAGCAGCAATATTCATGAAGTTTCTACAGGTGCTAGATACAGTTTTAAAATACTGATGTTTACTTTCAAAACGCATACACCAAAGTGTAATAAATTAAATTATTTAATGATTCCGAATTTAAAACATACAAGCCAATAAATGAAAATAATCAATTTCTGTGCATACCTATTTGCTTTAGATTCTTTGCATTAAATACCTGTCTGATTGTGACATAATCGTCCACTTTCTCCTGAAAATCACCGGAAGTAAAACCAGAGCACGAAAATCCAGATCTAAAAGACATTGAATAGGTATTAGGGGTGTAACAGTTCAAATTGCTCACGGTTCAATTTGTATCATGGTTTTAAGGGTCATAGTTTCGGTACATGTCATGTTCACAGAAAAAGTCTACTGACAAAAAAAATAAATCAAACTACAAGCAACTGCAAAATAAATACAATAAAGCAAAGATACAAATAAAATAATTATGGTAATTATTTTCATACAATTTTTCTTCAACAAACCATATTATTGTTACCGGTGCTCAGCTGCAACACCAGTTACATTACTTTCCCAATGTTCTTATGGTAATAAAAGTAATTTAGTTCAGTTAGAGAACAAACACTACAATTAAAAATGTGAACGCTTTACTCGAATTAGTGATTTAACATCCTGCCCCCCAGGCACCTTATAGCAGGTATAAAGACGTACAATATTCAATTTGTATTTTCAATACAAGCTGTCTAAACAGAAAACATGCATACCACAAAGACTCTCTGCAACAGCTTCTCTTCTGGCATCCATGTAATGTGCTTCTATAACGGATTTCTTAGCCAAACTCAAAACATTGGACACAATTTTGCTGAAGGAATCCTGGAAACACCGGCTTAAATTTACGGCATGCATTCGACCCATTTCCTGGAATAACTGAAATACAAATACAGAAGAAAAAAAAAACTATTTAAATTAATGTTATTTCTTTTCTCACCATAGTATAAAGTTACAGTTCACACACCATGCTCTAATGGGAAATTTCAAAAGCTTGTTCCCACATTGAGAAATTGTGTTGTTTACACAAAAATATTGTTTTCACTTAAGCAGCATTTATGCACAGCTATTGTGAATGGGCTTCTCTCATGCACTCTTGAATGTTCAAAGGAGAGCAGGGTTTTTCCTGCAGAGAGAATTACGAGGCGGCCGCCTAAGTCAAATTTCATATAAAACATAACATTTCAATTAATCAAGAGTGGATGACAAATAAATCATTATAATACGTTGAGTTTAATAAAGACACAGAACTCTCATCACTGTAAAACGCAAAGAACGTGTGTGACCCCTTTACTTTCGTTTTCAACAACGTAATTCTCTTCAGGGAAAAACATTCAAGGAAAACATATCAGGGCTCGATAATAACGCTTGTCTGTGACACGTGTGTTTTTTTAAGGGACAAGTGAAAGAGAATTGTACTTGCCTGACAGGACAAATGCCCTGATTAAAATAATTTTCAATATTAAAAAAAAAATAACTAGGGAATCACAGAAAACGCGAGGATGATTCTGATTTAATTTAATGTAAGTGGTGATTAATGAATTTATCTTTAAAATGAAAAAAAAACTTCCGGGAGGTGCATGTCCACAGACATTTTTTTGCACAAGTAACATGGACAGTAATTTTTATGCTTTCAGAATTGTTTTTTTTTTTTAAGTAATAATCCGCTACCATTGTATGGAAAACAGTAAACAATATGTATAAGCTTTTTTTTTCTTACTTACAACTGAAGGGGTCCTGAGGAAGGGATATTTCTGAAAAATTTCTGCAGTAGGAATGCCATTGGTTATTTCCCTCCTCCTCCAAGCAAATGTTTGTTTCATTTTTTCATCCACTATTGCAGCATCTGGTTGGGTCTTCTTGTACTGATCCTGTAAGGTCTTCACATGGGCATTGATTGAAATAGCATCCTCACCAATAGAAGACACACAGTCTTCATCTGCCTATAATGCAAAACACATGTAATGACAAGATTACAGGTTTCAAGATTTAGTCATATATAATCTGAGTGAATTATTCCTTTGATGAAAGACTACAGTTTAAAGCTGTAGTTTAGAGTTTTATATTGTGATGTATCACTGCTAGACATTGCTTACCACAGATCTGCTGGTTCTCTGACAACTAGCCTCTTTTTCTCCAGGTTTCTTTACACTGTGACCATATTTCATTTTAATCTTTTTTACCTCCTCTTCGTTAACAAGTGGGGACCTTTCAGTTTTAAATTTTCTTTTCAGGGACATGTGCCAGGTATGCTGTTGTAAAAAAAAAAAAAATTATGTCAAGCTGAAGTTAAGTGTTTTCTTGGAATATATATATAATATATACACACACACACACACACACACACACACACACACACACACACACACACACACACACACACACACACACACACACACACACGTTGTTAGCTTAGGCTTTGTTTTTAAAATATGGACATTAGTTTGGCTATAATGCTCAGTCACAAAATAGTAAAAACAACATTTAAAAAAAATTGTGATAAAATTGTGAATTTCCTGGAAAAAATCGTGATATGATATTTTTGCCATATCGGCCACCCCCATTTCCACGTGAAACTGAATATAGAAAAGAGGGCAGGGTTTTACTTTAGCACTCCTCCTCTCCAGCTCTCACTCATTGCAGACTAACGGTTTTACGGGAGTTGCCACGCAACGATTGGTTGCTGATCAAAAAGGAAATTACCATATTTGTATCTGACAGCATTGTACAGAAGAGGGAGAGAGCTTTCTAACCATGTATGTGATGACAGGGAGCAGACAGAGATCACGGAGCAGTGGGATGATTTAGAATGCCAACTTTTGTTGAATTATTGAGAAATCTACAGACGCAAATAGATAAAGTGTAATAAAATAAAGACCTAAATGTGTATGTTACTGTATGTGGACTTTTTTTCACCAGAAAGTCTCTTCAGCTTGCCACTATAAATCGCTATTTTTCTGCACTGAACTAATGAATATTGCCATAAAAGAATTTTCAAAAAACATTTAAACCTGTAGCGAGAAAAAAGCAGGTCTATAAATTACATTAATGTAAAAAAAAAAAAAAAAATTAAACATCTGACTTACATATCCATTTCCCTCTGCATCTCTCAGGAAAGGGTATTTGGAGGTAAGAGCCTTGACTGCACAAACATAGTCACTGTTTGAAGGATATCTATCAGAAGATTTAAAAAAAAAAAGTGTGCAAAGTTACTACAAATGTTTACCAGGGTTTGGAATTTAAAAAAACAAAATAGTGTTTATCAAACTTACAGTGTGTGCTGAGCCATAGTCTCATGCAGCACTCGTACAATTTTATGCCGGTAAGTGCTGATCTTATGACATGGTTCTTTGTTATCCAATTTTAACTGAACATCCTTTGGGAATTTTGGTAGTGAGAAGACAAGAGGAAATGGGGCTGGAATTCTTTGCTCTTGGCTGTTTAGAGGAATGACGCAGAATAGAAACAAAACAGTATGAAATGTTCATATCACGATTGTAGTGACCAAAATGATCTCTGAATTTTAACAGCATTTGCTACGTTTACATGGACACAATCAGAAATAAATAAATACAATTGATGAATCTGAACAAGGTGTATACATGAATGATAAATAAAGTAATCGGGTTGATGTGCGCTTATACGCTACAAGTTTCAAATCAGATTTGATGTTTTATACAGTTTCCCGCTGTTCGCGCATAAATATTCTCCTTTATTGGTTATTTATTTGTTTTAAACAGCAGACGTAATATTAATTCATCTCTGGTCATAATTTAGAGCAGATTAACCGGTTTGCCGTGCTGCTTATTGATCACGCAGGAAAAATGCCCCTCCCCGCAGCCAAAACCAGACGTCTGTGGATGAGAATCCAAAACAAGGACTGGTGGGACATTGTCCTGCTTCACTTCACAGAGACGTGAGTGAAATGAGGATTTTAGAATGACGGGAAACGTATTAATATAACACTTAATTCAACAGGAAGAACAGCTCGTTCCACGCGTCATACGTCATTACGCTATTTAATGTCATTGCACAGTCCTTTCAGTTTCGATTTTCAATCCGAGCAAGTAATTACATGAGCCATCAATTCAATTACAAGTGTCCATGTAAACGCAGCCATTGATAAAATGTTCTGGAATGTTCTAAAAGTACTCACATATACTGAAATCACTTCACAGAATTGTATGTTGAAACCAACAAAAATTTGCAGCATTATGCACTTTTTGTAACATAAAATGATGGCCAGATTTTAAATAAACAAATTAACCGACTTAATTGATTTGGACTTATTTTGCGATCTCTTCATTGAAGTTTTGAAGCATCAGAGTTTTGGGTGAATAGACTTTTAATAATAAAGTGACTTCTGTGAAATCTTTCAGACTTGAATTTGAAGTGCAGTTTTACTGTGCTTTATCAAGACTGACATCAATGTCATTCTGGCAAAAATAAAATAAATTTAAGGACTTAAAGAAAGTCAGTCAATCAGAAGAAAATATAAAGGAACATAAATAAAAAAAATACTAATACTTGCCTCAAAGCTGAAGGTGTAGTCAGACTTTCAGACAGTTCTTCACTCTGGTTCTCTTTAAGTTGTTGGATAAGTTTGATAAATTTAACTTGCTTCTTAAAAGACTTCTCAAAAAGTTGTGCTATCATGTGATCCGTTAGACCAGCATTGACAGTTTCCCCATCAACTTCAAAATCTAAGAGTCAAAGAGACATTTGCTAAGTTTCAAAAACGTATTTAATACAATGAATGAAATGTATATGACTTATAGATAGGGCAGAATCAGGTAACGTTAATCACACTATGACCCTTTGGCAATTAGTAGTTTTCTATAAAATCCAGTCTAAAATTTGGTACATCTTTAAAGAAAATTATGAATTTTCAGGGGGCTTTTATTTTGGAATGCCACATCAGATTCTTCTGAAATTTCTTGGAGAGCATCATGGGGTCATCTGCTACTCACCAGACGTGTAATGACTCTGCAACTTTACTTTTAATCAATTAAATAAATTTGGTGTAAAAAAAAATTCTGAATTATCAGGGGGCTTTTATTTTGTAATTCTGCATTAGACTGTTCCTAAATTACATGCTTTAATATTATTTTTACGTTTATTTGAAATTTAACAAAAACATTGTTGTATCATTGCAACATCAAAGATACATTTTTAAAACTGAATTGATTATTGAGTTTGTGAATAATATATATTTATGATAAAAAACTGAATATTAACTGTCAAAACAAGACGCAGCTGCCGAGAGTGAAAATGTAAAAACGAACATTCATCAGTTCGGGAGGACGTCCTAGGCGCTGTTTCCTTGCATTACCGTAAAACAGCTAATACGGGAGCACTCGAAATAAAGACGGGCTGGCTTGACTGGTGTTTTGCGAACGGGATGGCTTGGCTTGACCGCAGTATCCGAAACCACTGTGTGGCACTGGATGAGACAGAAACAGAATCCCGCTGTACTTGGACCGGGTAACGTTTGTGACGGAGCCGAACAAAACTGACTGATCGCACGCACTTTTCGCTGCAGGCTTTTCCGACTTTGCATGCGACTTCAAGGCTTTTATGCCTAAACTAGACATCTCCAACGTCTTCTTACACAGAGTAGGCTACAATAGGCTTGATACCGATTATTTGCGACGGGCTTAAGCCAGCTTCTAAACGCACCGTCTTCGAGCCACAGATCATTAAACGTACATTTACCCATTGTGATCAATTAAACTAAGCAGTGACAGTATGATATATTCGGAGTATGATATTCGGAGTTCGCACGGGTTTCTGGGAAGTCCTTCTGACAAGTCTGTATGCTGCCGCATGGACCTTGTAGTTCTGGAGCGCTGTGATACCAGTGTGATACCACCCAGATTCCTCACACAGAACTACAACAGGCAAAACCAATTAATGCCATTGCCGCCGCGAGCGCATTTTGATGGAAAAACCGGACGTTTTTATGACTTTTTATGGCCTTAAATTCTTATTGTTAAATTTATGACTTTTTATGACCCCGCGGAAACCCTGACTATAAGTGGACGGTTAATAGCACTGGATTCATACATAAGCTAACGTTAAATAACGTTACACTTGCTAATGCCATAAATAGTTGTAACATTTTATACATTTTTGATTTGATTAAATATAAAACTCACCTTTGAATTTTCTCTTTTCTTCCTCTGAGAATTCGAGTCCGGCCTCGTTTAATTTTAATAGGAGTTCTTCTGACGACATCGACGACAAAGCCATGGTTGTCTGCTTCCCGCTCTCCGTTCTGTTTGAAAATTCTTTGGCCAATCAATGTCGTATTGCTATGCCTAATGCCATAGTGTATTGTAACGTAATATTAAAGTAATTAACTGCTTTAAAAATGTCAAAAAGTGTACACAAATTGCTAACAGCATTGCATGCTGTCGTATATGCTAAATTCGCTTGCTAATTTCGCTTTGAGTAGTTGAAACATTTAAATTGTTTGCCTCATGTACTAAATATAAACAAAAATAGTCAAAACTCACCTTTACATTTCGTCTACGAACTTTTTGATAATTAAAATCCACCTTCTTAAATTTTTTAAGCTTTTAAGTCGAAAATGACAGAGGCAAAATGCCTGGACGTGTGTTTCAGGAGTGCTTCTTCCCGCTCTCCATAATGACAGAAAAAATTCCCTAACGGCTGCAGCTGCGCGCGCCGACCAATCAGTGTCTTGTTGTTATGTAAATTATTTAACACAGCAACCAATCGTGCATGAAACAGTAATTTGGTCGGATTGCAATGGAAAGCAAATGACAAATTGCGTGGATACCAATGATAAATGTATTTCAACATGAATGTCTTTGACTATGAAAATATTTATTAAAACACTGCATGAAGTATTTTGTTTTATAAATATCACAAAACCTGTTTCCTCGTGGTTTTCACATGTTTTTGGCACTATTTTTCAGAACTGTTATAATAATGTACATTTAAGACAGTTGTATAAGCTCATTTAAATATTTTAATCTGTAAATTATTCATAACTCTACTATTTAATCATTTTCGTTCACAGAGATTGTATGCTATTTGCAAATGTAATAAGGGAGCTGTCTATCAAGGTTGACAGCTATTCAATGTACCCTTAATGTGAGAACAATTTTGTACCTTTATTTCAGTTGTACCTTAAAAGGTACCAAACAGTCTCATCATAGGTCTTTCCTGTACCATTTAGGGTACAATTATTAAAAAGGTACAAAACCGTTCTTCGAGGAACATTATTTGTACCACCGTGTACCTTTTTTTCTGAGAGTGTAAAATGGTAGAAGGAGTGATAACACTAGTCTATAAAAAAGGGAATAAATTAGATTTGGAAAACTACAGGCCGATTAGCTTGCTGAACACAGACTACAAAATACTGACTAAAGTTTTAGCAAACAGGATGAAAAGAGTAATAGGAGATATTATTCAACCAACACAGAGCTACAGCATTCCTGGTAGAGACATAGCAGACACAATTGGAACGATAAGAGATGTAATTGAGTATATGAAGAGAGATGGGAAGGGTGGAATAGTGTTAGGGATTGACTGGAACAAGGCATTTGATAGGGTCGAACACAAGTTTTTATATAAGGTCTTAGAAAAGTTTGGTTTCGGGGAGAGAATGGTAGGATGGGTGAGGAGATTGTATGGAAGTGCAAGAAGCAGTGTAAAAGTGAATGGAATATTGACAAATACATTTGAGGTGGGAAGATCAGTGCGGCAAGGCTGCCCACTATCTGCTTTCCTATACGCCCTCTCAGTAGAACCTTTGGCCTCATTAATTAAGAATGATAAGAGAATAAGAGGAATCGAGTTGCCATATGGAGGGAAGTGTGTAATTAACCAGTATGCTGACGACACAACAGTGACAGTAAGGGAGATAGGCAGTGTGAGAAAGGTATTAGAGTTGGTAGAAAAATATGGAAGGGCATCAGGGGCAAAAATAAACAGAGAAAAATCTGAAATAATGTAAATAGGAGATGTAGAAAGAGCGGAGGTGGGTGTGAGGGTTGAGGAAAAGTACATGAAGGTGTTGGGGGTATATCTAGGGGTAGATTCAAAGGAAGCGAGAGAGATAACATGGACTGGGGTGATAAATAAGATAAGAACAGTTTGTACTGCATGGAAAGGGCGAAAATTAAAAATAAAAGGGAAAATAATTGTGGTCAATAATCTAATGCTGTCAGTATGTGTATATGTAATGAGTGTAATGGAAATGCCGGAGTGGGTGATGAACGAATTAAATAAAATTGTAAAGGAATTCATATGGGAAGGAAAGGGAGTTAAAATAGCACAAAAAACATTGGTGGCGAGGAAACAGGAAGGTGGACTAAAGCTGATTGATTTGGAAACAAAAAAGTTGTCAATAAGAATAAAAACAGTGAAAAAATATATGGAAGGAAGATGGGAGTTTGGGTGGAGAGAATTCCTAAAGAAATACATTGATGAGGTAGGAAGAATGGGAGAGTATGGATGGTTTATGGGCTTTAAGCAGTCAATGACGGTAGGAATACCGGACATATATAGGGAGGTGATCGAGGCATGGAGGCAGTTCCTGCCAAGAATAGAATATGATTGCACAGACATGCACACATTTATAAATTTACCACTGTTTTTAAACGAGAAATTTAAACATAACAATAAAACATTGTATGAGCCCAAATTTATAGAGGCAGGAATAAGGCAAGTGAAGGATATAATATATGAAGTTATTCCAGGCTTTTTCAGAAATAACTGCGTATATGATTTAGTGTGTGAATTAGAGGGCATGGAGAGCAGAGAAAAGGTGAACAAAATATATGAAAGAATCAAAGCAAGCCTACCAGCAAAATGGGTGAATGTGATTGAAAAAAGGTGTGTAAAGGGAAAACAACAAGAATTGCCTGAGATGTACATAATAGCAAAGGGAGAAAAATACAATATAAAAAGCATCAGTGTAAAGAAAGTATATGATCTGTTAATAATGGAGCGAATAATAGAGCCAGCATCAGAAAAAGTATGGAGTAGGGTGTTTGAAGATTTAGATGTGAAGAAAATATGGTCAAATATGGATATAAAATACAATACAATAGAATGTGAAAATAATGATTTTCTGATTAGGCATAATAGAATCTACACAAATGTGGTGCTAAATAAAATAAATAATGCTAATAATGCAAGGTGCGATGTATGTAAAAATGAATATGAGACTTTTTTGCACTATTTTCTGGAATGCAGTGAACTACAAGATTTTTTTGGGTTTGTAAAAAATCTGTTAAAAAAGAATTGCTTTGAAGAGGTGGAATTGGAAAAGGGATGGGGGAAAATATTTTTATTTGGAATATTTAAGAGGAAGACATCAATTGACTATTGGTTTATTAATTATGTGTTAAGTCATGCCAGATTAGCAGTTGTGTTGAGAAGGAATTATGCACACTTTGAAGGGAGAAAAGTAAAAATAAAAGACTTATTCAAAGCAATAATGAAACGAGATATTGAAATGAGTAGCAAATATGGGGGCGATGTAGTGAAGGACTTCTTTGTAACTGGTAATAAATTCATAAAAGAGGGGGAGCAAAAAGAGGTGTTGTACAATTGGTAAAAATGTATGTTCTAAAGGTTCAAATAACGCAAATGACAAAACTATGTGGGTTTATATGAAAAATTGAAATTGAATAGTAAATTTGTGAATTGAACTGTACAATTGTGAATTGCAATAAAAAAGATAAAAAAATTAAAAAAAAAAAAAAAAGAACACGCCCGATCTCGAAAGCTAAGCAGGGTCGGGCCTGGTTAGTACTTGGATGGGAGACCGCCTGGGAATACCAGGTGCTGTAAGCTTTTTGTCCTGCAGACTGGCCACTCTCTGAATAATACCTAACGGCATCCAGGTCATCCCCAAATACTCTGTTCTCATCTCCTTCTTCACTCAAGTACTTGCCAGGCCTTAGTGCTTAGTTCTATGGTCTCTTAATCCCTGTGTTCCGTTTATTTGCATAGCACAATTGATACATTCAGTTTTTGAAAGTGCTTTACAACAACAAGAGAATCCTCGTCTAAAATGATCTACAAATACAGTGATGATGCCAGTGTCTTTCGCTTACGGCCATACCACCCTGAACACACCAGAGTGCGCTGGTGAGCAACACAGGAAGTGACAGTCGAAGGCTGAAGAGCAAGGCTCTACACCATTTTGAGTGTTTTGTTTGTTTAGTACTTTTTGAAGTTAAATAGTTTGGTTTGGTTGTTTTTTTAGTTTTGTTACAACCACCTTACAGCAGCTTTGGCTGGCTGGAGGGTGGTTACAGTTTTGTTTCGAAAATGGACGGATTAGAGGCAAAAGACACTGGACTGGCTGAGGAAGGAAGCATGGCTGAAGACATAGGACTGGCTGAGGAAGGAAGCATGGCTAAAGACTTTGGACTGGCTGATCGACGAAGAGTGAGAAGATTCAATGTGGAAAATGCCGAGGAGAGAAGGAGTTGTGGGACATTTGTTTTGGAACAGCTGAAACCCGGAAGTGCTAGCAAAGAGGGGCTGGCAGAGGGTAAACAAGCAGCTGCTGAGATGGGAAAAGCACTAGAACAGAGAGACGGACATGGATGGAAAAGAGGAGCAAAAGAGGGAAAGGAGATTCGAAGAGAAGAAGGAGAGATCGAGACGGAGGAGAGGAGGAAAGGCGGTGGAAAAGCGGAACGGACGGGACCAGGAAGTAGCGCTACTGGAGCGGAGCTAGCGGCTAACCGGCGCACAGAGAACAACACGGAGAAGGAGAGCAGACAAAGAGACGGGAATGGAGCAGATCACACAGCAAGGGGAAGACGGGAATACCTGAAAGAAGCCACGCTGATAATAAACACAGAAGAAGTGGATGGGGTGAGTGTCCCAGACATTATTAAAGCCGTGGGAGAGAAATGTGGGCAGGGCAAAATACTAGTGCTAAGGCTAAGACAGGGGAGGGAATATGAGTTGACCATGGACAAGGTGGACACATGTGAAAAACTTTTGGAGGGGTTAACAATTAAAGGTGTGTACTGTGAGGTAAAAAGCCTGTTAAACAGAGAATACGTAGTGTCTTTTATGCACCTGCCGGGATACCTGCCTGATATAGACATCATTAAGAAGCTAGAGGGGTGGGGAGTGACCCCCATATCATATATTAAGAGGAGGTTTTACCCGGACACTGAAATCGAAGATGGAACAAGGTTTTTAAAAGTTAGTTTTCCCAAAGCGGTGGCATCTTTGCCATATAGTACACGCTTTGACACGGAGGAAGGGCCAAAATATTACAGGGTGATGCACAGCAAACAGGTGAAGACCTGTAGGCTGTGCATGAGTCCGGATCACATGTTTAGAGAATGCCCAGATTTCCAGTGTCATAAATGTAAAGAGAGAGGGCACTACGCAAGAGAGTGCCAAGCTGAAAGATGCACGCAATGTATGGGATATGACAAGAATTGTGTATGTGGGGAGGGGGAAAATGTATATGATAGTGTTTTTGATGAGGGAAATGAGGAAGAGCAGGAGGGGAAAGGGGAGGGAAGGGAAAGAAAGCAGGGGGGAGAAGAGAGGGACAGGGGAAAGGGTTCACAGGACAAGGAAATGAAGTGGAGACTGGATGAGAAAGAGGGCATGGACAGTAGCAGGACTGACACTGCTCTGGGGAGGAGGAAAACAGAGGGCAAAGCGTTTGAGGAGGGAGGGGCGCAGCAGGTACAGATGGGGAAGGAGACGAGCAGCAGAGAGAAGGAAGGGGGAGGAGTTTTGGATGCAAAAAACAACCCAGAAGATGAAAAGGGGCAGGCAATAATGGACATGGACATAGAGGATGGCTCAACCTGCCAAGAGGAGAGAGACAATGGAGGGGAGGCCAAAATGGACAAAGGGGGGAGAGGTTTGACAAGGAGAAGAACAAATATGGTACAGCCTAATTTAGAGGCAGTGAGAAAAAAAGTAATGAAAAAATCAAATAATATGTATGATGTACTTAGAGGACTGGAGGGTGAAAATGGGGAAGAACACGATGGAAGTACTGAACTAATATAAGAGCGGGTTTTAAGCTGTGTGAATTTTCCGGACAAAAGATGGGTGTGAAGTTTATTTTGTTTTTTTTGGTTGTAATGATTTTAAATTGTGTGACTTTCAATGCAAGGGGACTGATGAATGTAAACAAATTTGAAAGAATACTAGACAAATATAAAAGGGAGGATGTCATTGCATTGCAAGAAACAAAC
This sequence comes from Perccottus glenii, assembly GCA_024416835.2. Taxonomy (NCBI): domain Eukaryota; kingdom Metazoa; phylum Chordata; class Actinopteri; order Gobiiformes; family Odontobutidae; genus Perccottus; species Perccottus glenii. Next base: position 75,394 of record JALDQB020000154.1, on the reverse strand, counting down.
TGGAAAAAATGTACAATGGAGGAGTATGAAAGAAGATGGGAGGGAGGTCTTTTATATAATAATGGAGATGGGAGGTCGGGGAGAGGAGTGGCTTTTTTAATGAAGGAGAAACTGTACAAACAGAGCAAAATAGTGTATAAAGATAAAATGGGAAAATGCATGGCTGTGGAGACAAAACATGAGGGGAGAGATCTGCTTTTAGTAAATGTGCATGCACCAGGGGAAGAGAAAGAAAAAAGAGACTTTTTTAAAGGCTTAAAGGAAATACTACATAAACACAAAAGGATAATAATGATGGGTGATTTTAACACGGTTTTTAGTAAGCAGGACATGGCTGAGGGAATGGTTTTTAAAACTGATGCAGGCAGAAGAGAATTGATCGCTCTGATGGAGG
>JALDQB020000154.1:65000-67500 GCA_024416835.2 Perccottus glenii | reverse complement strand
TGCAGTGGCCCTGGTCCTGGAGAGCTCCAGGGCCTGGGGTGCTTGTGGAGGAGCTGTGGCCCAGGAGGAGTGCTCCTGAGCGGGTTCAGTGTCTTGTGCAGTGGCCCTGGTCCTGGAGAGCTCCAGGAGCCTGGGGGGTGCTTGTGGAGGAGCTGTGGCCCAGGCTGAGTGCTCCTGAGCGGGTTCAGTGTCATGTGCAGTGGCCCTGGTCCTGGAGAGCTCCAGGAGCCTGGGGGGTGCTTGTGGAGGAGCTGTGGCCCAGGCTGAGTGCTCCTGAGCGGGTTCAGTGTCATGTGCAGTGGCCCTGGTCCTGGAGAGCTCCAGGAGCCTGGGGGGTGCTTGTGGAGGAGCTGTGGCCCAGGCTGAGTGCTCCTGAGCGGGTTCAGTCTCATGTGCAGTGGCCCTGGTCCTGGAGAGCTCCAGGGGCCTGGGGGGTGCTTGTGGAGGAGCTGTGGCCCAGGCTGAGTGCTCCTGAGCGGGTTCAGTGTCTTGTGCAGTGGCCCTGGTCCTGGAGAGCTCCAGGGGCCTTGGGGTGCTTGTGGAGGAGCTGTGGCCCAGGCTGAGTGCTCCTGAGCGGGTTCAGTGTCTTGTGCAGTGGCCCTGGTCCTGGAGAGCTCCAGGGGCCTTGGGGTGCTTGTGGAGGAGCTGTGGCCCAGGCTGAGTGCTCCTGAGCGGGTTCGGTGTCTTGTGCAGTGGCCCTGGTCCTGGAGAGCTCCAGGGGCCTGGGGGGTGCTTGTGGAGGAGCTGTGGCCCAGGCTGAGTGCTCCTGAGCGGGTTCAGTGTCTTGTGCAGTGGCCCTGGTCCTGGAGAGCTCCAGGGGCCTGGGGGGTGCTTGTGGAGGAGCTGTGGCCCAGGAGGAGTGCTCCTGAGCGGGTTCAGTGTCTTGTGCAGTGGCCCTGGTCCTGGAGAGCTCCAGGAGCCTGGGGGGTGCTTGTGGAGGAGCTGTGGCCCAGGCTGAGTGCTCCTGAGCGGGTTCAGTCTCATGTGCAGTGGCCCTGGTCCTGGAGAGCTCCAGGGGCCTGGGGGGTGCTAGTGGAAGAGCTGTAGCCCAGGAGGAGTGCTCCAGAGCGGGTTCAGTCTCATGTGCAGTGGCCCTAGAGAGCTCCAGGAGCTAGAGCGAGCTGGTGGAGCATCTGTATCCCAGGACAGGCTCCTGTCTCGGGCTGGGTGGTGTGCAGAGTCCCTGACCACCTCCAGGCCTCAAAAACGGTCAAAAATGAATAAAATCAAAAAACGCCAATTGCAGTTCAATTCTATGCCCCAAAAGCTACAAAATGGCTATTTCCAAATCTTCCTAGCTCGAAAAATGAGAAAGATACTGAGAACCAGGACCAGGGGCCCACTCTGGATCATCTGTATCCCAGGACAGGCACCCGTCTCGGACTGGGTAGTGTGCAGAGCCCCTGACCACCTCCAGGCCTCAAAAACGGTCAAAATGAATAAAATCAAAAAACGCCAATAGCAGTTCAATTCTATGCCCCAAAAGCTACAAAATGGCTATTTCCAAATCTTCCTAGCTCGAAAAACGAGAAAGATACTGAGAACCAGGACCAGGGGCCCACTCTGGATCATCTGTATCCCAGGACAGGCACCCGTCTCGGACTGGGTAGTGTGCAGAGCCCCTGACCACCTCCAGGCCTCAAAAACGGTCAAAACGGTCAAAAATCAAAAAACGGAGATAGCAGTTCAATTCTACACACCAAGAGCTTCAAAATGGCTATTTCCAAATCTTCCTAGCTCGAAAAATGAGAAAGATACTGAGAACCAGGACCAGGGGCCCACTCTGGATCATCTGTATCCCAGGACAGGCACCCGTCTCGGACTGGGTAGTGTGCAGAGTCCCTGGCCACCTCCAGGCCTCAAAAACGGTCAAAACGGTCAAAAATCAAAAAACGCTAATAGCAGTTCAATTCTATACACCAAGAGCTTCAAAATGGCTATTTCCAAATCTTCCTAGCTCGAAAAATGAGAAAGATACTGAGAACCAGGACCAGGGGCCCACTCTGGATCATCTGTATCCCAGGACAGGCACCCGTCTCGGACTGGGTAGTGTGCAGAGCCCCTGAACACTTCCAGGCCTCAAAAACGGTCAAAACGGTCAAAAATCAAAAAACGCTAATAGCAGTTCACCTCTATACACCAAGAGCTTCAAAATGGCTATTTCCAAATCTTTCTAGCTTGAAAAAGGTTTTTCAGGAGAACCAGGGTGTCACTGGCTCATGTGTAGTCCGAGGACAGGCACCCGTCTCGGACTGGGCAGAGTGAAGAGCCCCTGAACACTTCCAGGCCCCAAAAACGGTCAAAACGGTCAAAAATCAAAAAACGCTAATAGCAGTTCAATTCTATACACCAAGAGCTTCAAAATGGCTATTTCCAAATCTTTCTAGCTTGAAAAAAGTTTTTATGAGAACCAGGGTGTCACTGGCTCATGTGTAGTCCGAGGACAGGCACCCATCTCGGACTGGTTCGAGCGAAGAGCCCCTGAACACTTCCAGGCCTC
>JALDQB020000154.1:52500-55000 GCA_024416835.2 Perccottus glenii | reverse complement strand
CTGGTGGAGAATACAGCCCAGAAAGAGTGCTCCTGAGCGGGTTCAGTGTCATGTGCAGTGGCCCTGGTCCTGGAGAGCTCCAGGGGCCTGGGGGGTGCTTGTGGAGGAGCTGTGGCCCAGGAGGAGTGCTCCTGAGCGGGTTCAGTGTCTTGTGCAGTGGCCCTGGTCCTGGAGAGCTCCAGGGGCCTTGGGGGGTGCTTGTGGAGGAGCTGTGGCCCAGGCTGAGTGCTCCTGAGCGGGTTCAGTGTCATGTGCAGTGGCCCTGGTCCTGGAGCTCCAGGGGCCTTGGGGTGCTTGTGGAGGAGCTGTGGCCCAGGAGGAGTGCTCCTGAGCGGGTTCAGTGTCATGTGCAGTGGCCCTGGTCCTGGAGAGCTCCAGGGGCCTGGGGGGTGCTTGTGGAGGAGCTGTGGCCCAGGAGGAGTGCTCCTGAGCGGGTTCAGTGTCTTGTGCAGTGGCCCTGGTCCTGGAGAGCTCCAGGGGCCTGGGGGGTGCTTGTGGAGGAGCTGTGGCCCAGGAGGAGTGCTCCTGAGCGGGTTCAGTGTCTTGTGCAGTGGCCCTGGTCCTGGAGAGCTCCAGGGGCCTGGGGGGTGCTAGTGGAAGAGCTGTAGCCCAGGAGGAGTGCTCCAGAGCGGGTTCAGTCTCATGTGCAGTGGCCCTGGTCCTGGAGAGCTCCAGGGGCCTGGGGGGTGCTTGTGGAGGAGCTGTGGCCCAGGAGGAGTGCTCCTGAGCGGGTTCAGTGTCTTGTGCAGTGGCCCTGGTCCTGGAGAGCTCCAGGGGCCTTGGGGTGCTTGTGGAGGAGCTGTGGCCCAGGAGGAGTGCTCCTGAGCGGGTTCAGTCTCATGTGCAGTGGCCCTGGTCCTGGAGAGCTCCAGGGGCCTGGGGGGTGCTTGTGGAGGAGCTGTGGCCCAGGCTGAGTGCTCCTGAGCGGATCAGTCTCATGTGCAGTGGCCCTGGTCCTGGAGAGCTCCAGGGGCCTGGGGGGGTGCTTGTGGAGGAGCTGTGGCCCAGGAGGAGTGCTCCTGAGCGGGTTCAGTGTCTTGTGCAGTGGCCCTGGTCCTGGAGAGCTCCAGGGGCCTGGGGGGTGCTTGTGGAGGAGCTGTGGCCCAGGAGGAGTGCTCCTGAGCGGATCAGTCTCATGTGCAGTGGCCCTGGTCCTGGAGAGCTCCAGGGGCCTGGGGGGGTGCTTGTGGAGGAGCTGTGGCCCAGGCTGAGTGCTCCTGAGCGGGTTCAGTGTCATGTGCAGTGGCCCTGGTCCTGGAGAGCTCCAGGGGCCTGGGGGGTGCTTGTGGAGGAGCTGTGGCCCAGGCTGAGTGCTCCTGAGCGGGTTCAGTGTCTCATGTGCAGTGGCCCTGGTCCTGGAGAGCTCCAGGGGCCTGGGGGGGTGCTTGTGGAGGAGCTGTGGCCCAGGAGGAGTGCTCCTGAGCGGGTTCAGTGTCTTGTGCAGTGGCCCTGGTCCTGGAGAGCTCCAGGGGCCTGGGGGGTGCTTGTGGAGGAGCTGTGGCCCAGGAGGAGTGCTCCTGAGCGGGTTCAGTGTCTTGTGCAGTGGCCCTGGTCCTGGAGAGCTCCAGGGGCCTGGGGGGTGCTTGTGGAGGAGCTGTGGCCCAGGAGGAGTGCTCCTGAGCGGGTTCAGTGTCTTGTGCAGTGGCCCTGGTCCTGGAGAGCTCCAGGGGCCTGGGGGGTGCTTGTGGAGGAGCTGTGGCCCAGGAGGAGTGCTCCTGAGCGGGTTCAGTGTCTTGTGCAGTGGCCCTGGTCCTGGAGAGCTCCAGGGGCCTGGGGGGTGCTTGTGGAGGAGCTGTGGCCCAGGAGGAGTGCTCCTGAGCGGGTTCAGTGTCTTGTGCAGTGGCCCTGGTCCTGGAGAGCTCCAGGGGCCTGGGGGGTGCTAGTGGAAGAGCTGTAGCCCAGGGTGCTCCTGTTCAGTCTCATGTGCAGTGGCCCTGGTCCTGGAGAGCTCCAGGGGCCTGGGGGTGCTAGTGGTGCTCCAGAGCGGGTTCAGTCATGTGCAGTGGCCCTAGCTAATCCCAGGACAGGCACCCTGTCTCGGGCTGGGTGGTGTGCAGAGTCCCTGACCACCTCCAGGCCTCAAAAACGGTCAAAAATGAATAAAATCAAAAAACGCCAATTGCAGTTCAATTCTATGCCCCAAAAGCTACAAAATGGCTATTTCCAAATCTTCCTAGCTCGAAAAACGAGAAAGATACTGAGAACCAGGACCAGGGGCCCACTCTGGATCATCTGTATCCCAGGACAGGCACCCGTCTCGGACTGGGTAGTGTGCAGAGCCCCTGACCACCTCCAGGCCTCAAAAACGGTCAAAAATGAATAAAATCAAAAAACGCCAATAGCAGTTCAATTCTATGCCCCAAAAGCTACAAAATGGCTATTTCCAAATCTTCCTAGCTCGAAAAACGAGAAAGATACTGAGAACCAGGACCAGGGGCCCACTCTGGATCATCTGTATCCCAGGACAGGCACCCGTCTCGGACTGGGTAGTGTGCAGAGC
>JALDQB020000154.1:0-47500 GCA_024416835.2 Perccottus glenii | reverse complement strand
GGGGAGGAAAGCCAGCCAGGATAGCGTACAATACGCTCATAGGAGAAGCAAAAAGGGGGTCTGGGCTTAATGGATGTGGGACAGAGAAAGAAGGCAATGAGAGTAAAATAGTAAAGAAGTATCTACAGGTAGAGAGTGAAATGGAGTGGAGAGAGACAATGAGATTTTATCTAAATAAATGTGGGAATTTTAACCTTTGGGGGAAGGGACGTTATGGATGAGAACAAAGAATGGATGACGGAGGGCTTACCAGGATTTTACAGGGAACTATTGAGGGATTGGGGGATTTTTAAATAACATAGAATACAACCCAAAAGGCAGAGAAAGCATTTTAAATCAACCTTTGCTTTTAAATAGGAATGTTACAAAGCAGGGACGAGAAATAATGTACAAGACATGGATGAAAGTGGGTATAACAAGGGTGAGGATATCTTATACGAATTCAGAGAAGGGTTTTTACTCATGCAATACATTGTGGATGCAATGGAGGAAGCAAAGGAGGAATATAGTGTACAGGAAATTAAAAATAATACGAACGTATAAAGTCGGTCATACCAATAGATTGGTTGGAGAGAATAGGAAAAATGGAGAAAGAACAAGCAGAAAAATATCCTTGTAAGAATCAATGGAGGACTGCAGAAGTTGAAAATCTGCAATATAAAGTGTCTTTATGGTATATTAAGGGATGAGGTTTTTAAGGAGCCGAGCTGTTACCAAGAAGTGGGAGCACTTCCAACTTAAAAAGGAACACATGTGGGAAAAATATGAGAGGAAAGTTGTGGAGACAAAGGTGGAATGTCTGGAGTATCTAATACGACACAGAGCAGTTTTCTCTGAGGTGCTGCTAAACAAAGTTGGTTTAGAGCAGAGTGCAACATGTAAAGTGTGCCAGAAGGAGGAGGAGGGGTTTTTACACATGTTTTTATACTGCACAGAATTGCGAGACTTCCTGAAGAAATGTAAACGAGCAATAAAGGAGGTGGAAGAGGAGTGGGATGGAGAGGAGTGGGAAATGGTGGTGATGTTTGGGTGGGGGAAGAAGGGGAGGCACAAGAAGTTTATAAACTGGTGGATAATGATGATGAAAAGGGCAATATGGGAGAGAAGGATTGTAGCAAAGAAGGAGAAAACTGTGGTGGATGTATGGAATGTATTACGGAGGAATGTGGAGGAATACATGAAGAAGCTGTATGTATATTTTAAATGGGAAAATGAGTTGGAGGTGTTTTATAAGGTTTTACATCTACAGTTTACAGAGTGTTAATGGATTTAATGTGGGATGTGTCGGGAGGAGGTAGAATGAATGAACTGTAATGTTGAAAGATGAAAAAAAAAAAAATAAATAAATAAAAAAAAACACGCCCGATCTCGTCCGATCTCGAAAGCTAAGCAGGGTCGGGCCTGGTTAGTACTTGGATGGGAGACCGCCTGGGAATACCAGGTGCTGTAAGCTTTTTGTCCTGCAGACTGGCCACTCTCTGAATAATACCTAACGGCATCCAGGTCATCTCCAAATACTCTGTTCTCATCTCCTTCTTCACTCAAGTACTTGCCAGGCCTGACCCTGCTTAGTTCTACAGCAAAATGGCCTTTGGATGACCATAGATTTGGGGGGGAACAAGGTAAGGGGCCCAGAATTGGTCCACTAAGTGGTCTGATTTGGCCTGACAGGGGTCGCAATGCAATTGGACCTGGCTGATCGATTTCGTCTGTCAACAACTGTACTTACCCACTTGTGCTGGTTTATATGCTACCAAATGTGCATGGTGCCCTCAGTCATGGTGCTCATTTCAACCTAAAAGATATAAAGGGTCTGCAAAAAAGTAAGACAATTCCGAGTTACTTTTAGTGTCATTTTACATTTATTTGCACTGCTGCTATGGTCTGGTAATCCCTGTGTTCCGTTTATTTGTATTGCACAATTGATACATTCAGTTTTTGAAAGTGCTTTACAACAACAAGAGAATCCTCGTCTAAAATGATCTACAAATACAGTGATGATGCCAGTGTCTTTGATTTACAGCCATACCACCTGAACACGCCCGATCTTGTCTGATCTCAAAAGCTAAGCAGGGTCGGGCCTGGTTAGTACTTGGATGGGAGACCGCCTGGGAATACCAGGTGCTGTGCTTTTGTCCTGCAGACTGGCCACTCTCTGAATAATACCTAACGGCATCCAGGTCATCTCCAAATACTCTGTTCTCATCTCCTTCTTCACTCAAGTACTTGCCAGGCCTGACCCTGCTTAGTTCTACAGCAAAATGGCCTTTGGATGACCATAGATTTAGGGGGGGACAAGGTAAGGGGCCCGGAATTGGTCCACTAAGTGGTCTGATTTGGCCTGACAGGGGTCGCAATGCAACTGGACCTGGCTGATCGATTTCGTCTGTCAACAACTGTACTTACCCACTTGTGCTGGTTTATATGCTACCAAATGTGCATGGTGCCCTCAGTCATGGTGCTCATTTCAACCTAAAAGATATAAAGGGTCTGCAAAAAAGTAAGACAATTCGAGTTACTTTTAGTGTCATTTTACATTTATTTGCACTGCCGCTATGGTCTGGTAATCCCTGTGTTCCGTTTATTTGTATTGCACAATTGATACATTCAGTTATTGAAATTGCTTTACAACAACAAGAGAATCCTCGTCTAAAATGATCTACAAATACAGTGATGATGCCAGTGTCCTTGCCACGGCCATACCACCCTGAACACGCCCGATCTCGTCCGATCTCGTCCGATCTCGAAAGCTAAGCAGGGTCGGGCCTGGTTAGTACTTGGATGGGAGACCGCCTGGGAATACCAGGTGCTGTAAGCTTTTTGTCCTGCAGACTGGCCACTCTCTGAATAATACCTAACGGTATCCAGGTCATCTCCAAATACTCTGTTCTCATCTCCTTCTTCACTCAAGTACTTGCCAGGCCTGACCCTGCTTAGTTCTACAGCAAAATGGCCATCGGATGACCATAGATTTAAGGGGGGACAAGGTAAGGGGCCCAGAATTGGTCCACTAAGTGGTCTGATTTGGCCTGACAGGGGTCGCAATGCAACTGGACCTGGCTGATCGATTTCATCTGTCAACAAGTGTACTTATTTGTGCTGGTTTATATGTCACTAAATGTGCATGGTGCCCTCAGTCATGGTGCTCATTTCAATCTAAAAGATATAAAGGGTCTGCAAAAAGTAAGACAATTCGAGTTACTTTTAGTGTCATTTTACATTTATTTGCACTGCCGCTATGGTCTGGTAATCCCTGTGTTCCGTTTATTTGTATAGCACAATTGATACATTCAGTTTTTGAAAGTGCTTTACAACAACAAGAGAATCCTCGTCTAAAATGATCTACAAATACAGTGATGATGCCAGTGTCTTTTGCTTACGGCCATACCACCCTGAACACGCCCGATCTCGTCCGATCTCGAAAGCTAAGCAGGGTCGGGCCTGGTTAGTACTTGGATGGGAGACCGCCTGGGAATACCAGGTGCTGTAAGCTTTTTGTCCTGGAGACTGGCCACTCTCTGAATAATACCTAACGGTATCCAGGTCATCTCCAAATACTCTGTTCTCATCTCCTTCTTCACTCAAGTACTTGCCAGGCCTGACCCTGCTTAGTTCTACAGCAAAATGGCCTTTGGATGACCATAGATTTGGGGGGGAACAAGGTAAGGGGCCCAGAATTGGTCCACTAAGTGGTCTGATTTGGCCTGACATGGGTCGCAATGCAACTGGACCTGGCTGATCGATTTTGTCTGTCAACAACTGTACTTACCCACTTGTGCTTGTTTATATGTCACCAAATGTGCATGGTGCCCTCAGTCATGGTGCTCATTTCAACCTAAAAGATATAAAGGGTCTGCAAAAAAGTAAGACAATTCCGAGTTACTTTTAGTGTCATTTTACATTTATTTGCACTGCCGCTATGGTCTGGTAATCCCTGTGTTCCGTTTATTTGTATTGCACAATTGATACATTCAGTTATTGAAATTGCTTTACAACAACAAGAGAATCCTCGTCTAAAATGATCTACAAATACAGTGATGATGCCAGTGTCTTTCGCTTACGGCCATACCACCCTGAACGCACCACGAGTCTGATTGACGCAGCTGTGCACTGAGTGGAGGCAAATTTGTTTGGAGTTCCATTTTTGTTAAAGTTTGATGGATTTTTTGAACTTTAAAAGGTTAGTTGGACATTTTTGAGTTTGATAAAACCACCTAACAGCAGCTTTGCTGGCTGGAGGGTGGTTAAACCCTTTGTTTTAATTTAAAATGGACAGAGATACAGGCACAGACACGGTGCTGGTAAAAGGAGGAAGTACAGCTAAGAACAACGGGCTAACAGGACTGAAAAGTACGGCAGACAACATGGACAGAAACAAGGAGTTGGGAACGGAAGAGTGAATCCAAGAGATGAGGCGGGGAGCACGGAGAGGGAGAGAGGAGCCGACAACAACGAGCAGCTGGGAAGCAGAAGGGCTGCTAATGGAGCTGGGCTAGAGACGGACAGACAACCAGATGAAAACATCGAAAGGGCTGACAAACACGGAGACGGACACGGACTAACACAAGGCGTAGGAGCAGGACGGGCAAACCTGAAGGATGAGACGGTGATCACAGCGGAGGAGAAAGGAAAAGGAGGTAGAAATGCTAATGGAGCTAACGGAGCTGAGCTAGCTGCTGAAAGGCACCAGGCTGTAAACACAGAGAGGATAAACAAAGAACGGGACGGACAAGGCTTGAAACACGGCACGGGAGGAGGACGGGAATATTTGAAGGACGCTACACTGATTGTGAATGCTGAAGAGGTGGCAGAGGTGAGTGCAATGGATATTATTAAAGCTGTGGTTGAGAAATGTGGACACGGGAAAATCCTAGTGCTAAGACTGAGGCAGGGGAAAGAATATGAACTAACAATGGATAAAGCAGAAACGTGTGACGGACTGATGGAAGGACTGATGGTTAAAGGGGTCTATTGTGAAGTGAAAAGCCTGCTAAACAGAGATTTTGTAGTGTCCTTTATGCACCTGCCGGGGTACCTGCCAGACAGGGAGATTTTTAACAAGCTGGAAATGTGGGGTGTGACCCCCATATCACACATCAGAAGGCGGTGTTACCCAGATACTGACATTGAGGATGGGACAAGGTTTTTAAAAGTTCGGTTTCATAAACAGGTGACTTCGTTGCCTTACAGCACACGTTTTGACACTGAGGAGGGGCCAAAATATTACAGGGTGATGCACAGCAGACAGGTGAAGATCTGTCGGCTGTGCATGAGCCCAGATCACATGTTCAGAGACTGCCCTGAGTTCCAGTGCTATAAATGTAAGGGGAGAGGGCATTTTGCCAGAGAATGCCAAGCGGATAAATGTAAAAGTTGTAAAGACTATGTGAACAACTGTGAATGCCGGACAGAGAGCGAGGTGTTTGAAAACCTGTTTGGTGAGGGAAAACTGACTGAGGATGGGCAGGAGGGGAAAGGGGAAGGGAGGGGTAGAGAGCAAGAGGGAGAAGGGAGGGAGAGGGAAAAGGAGTTAAATGAAAAAGAGACAGGGCTGAGAGGGGGAGAAAAAAATGTCACTAACTTGGGCAGGGAGAACATAGAGGAAACAGAACAGATGGAAGAAGAGCCTCAGCAAGAACAAAAGGGGGGGGAAATGAGCAACAGAGGAAGGGAGGAGGGAGAAAATGAGGACACAAATAATAAAACCAGAACTGAACTGAGACAGAATTCGACGGACATGGAGGTGGAGGACTGCTCGAGCTGTCTGGAAGGGATGGACAATGGGGGGGAGGCAAAAATGGACAAAGGGGGGGGAGTGCAGACCAGGAGAAGAACAAAAAAATTCCAGCCAAACTTAGAGGTGGGGAGGAAGAAAGTAATGAGAAAGTCACTTAATAAGTATGATGTATTAAGAGGACTGGAGGGTGGAAGTGGGGAAGACTGTGATGAAAGTGCTGGCTTATAAATGTGCGGATGTTGAACTGTGTGCCTTTTTGAAGAAAGATGGGTTTTAAGTCTACTTTGTGCTTTCTGTTTTTAATGGTTTTAAACTGTGTTACTTTTAATGCAAGAGGGCTGATGGACGGGAGGAAATTTGAAAGAATACTGAACAAATGTAAGAGGGAGGATGTAATTGCTTTGCAAGAAACAAACTGGAAAGAAAGTGTCATGAATGAGTACAAAAAGAGATGGGAGGGAGGTATCTTTTATAATAATGGGGATGGGAGGTCGGGGAGGGGAGTGGCTTTCTTAATGAAGGAGGATGTGTTTAAAGCAAGTAAAATGGTGTACAAAGATAAACTGGGGAAATGTATGATTGTGGAGACAAAATATGAAGGGAGGGATTTGCTCTTGATAAATGTGCATGCACCGGTGGAGGAGAAAGAAAAGAGAGACTATTTTAAAAGCTTAAGAAATACTTTGAGAGAACATAAGGATATTTTAATGATGGGTGATTTTAACACGGTTTTTAATAAACAAGACATGGCAGAGGGAATGGTTTTTAAAACGGATACAGGCAGGAAAGAGCTAAAAGCATTGATGGAAGAATTTGACATGGTGGATGTGTGGAGAGAAAGGAATGAAGAGAAAAAGGAGTATTCTAGGAGGCAGATAGTGGGGAGGTTTTTGTGCCAAACCAGAATAGATTATGTCCTGTGTAGTAGAAATGTAGAAAATATAATAGAAAATGTTCAGTATGAAGACAACAGTCTAAGTGATCACAAATATTTATTTTTTAAATTGGACAGGGGAACAGTGAGGAGGGGGCCGGGAGTATGGATTTTAAACACACAGATTTTAAAGAATGAAGACTATGTACAGAAAGTCAAAGAGATTATAGAGGATGAAAGATTAAATCGGAATGTATAATGAAGATAAAAGACAATGGTGGGAAAATGTAAAGACACAAATAAAGAAATTCTCGATACGGTACTGTAGGGCGGTACAGAACCGCAAGAGATCAAAAAAAAGGGAACTGAGAAGGAACTTGGAAATAGAACTAAATAAAGGAAATAAAGACATACAAAAGATAATGGAAATAGAGGGCAAATTGAAAGAAATGGAAGACAACGAGTACGAGGGGGCGATGCTGAGAAGTAAAGCTAAACATGTGGTGGAGGGGGAAAAATGCACAAAGTTTTTTTTCGAGAAGGAAAAAAAGAAAGGGAAGGCGGAAATGATAAAAGAAATTAAAAGGATGGAGGGGGGTATGGCGGATGGGGAAGAAACAATACTGGAGGAGGTAAAATGTTTTTATGAAGAGCTGTTCAGAGCAAGAGGGGTGGAGGAGGAAGAGGAAAGGAGTATGTTGGAATACATACAGGCTAAAATAGGAGAGGAAGATAAAACAGAGTGTGATAAAGAAATAGGGGAGGAAGAAATAGAAGGTGCAATAAATCAGCTGGGGAAGAGGAAAAGCCCGGGTATAGACGGACTGGGGAACGAATTTTATGTATGTTTTAAAGGGGTTTTAATAAAGATTTTAAAGGAAGTATTTGAGGAAACTTTTAAAAGGGGGGAACTCAACGAAAGAACAGGAATGGGACTGATGAAGTTGATATACAAAAAAAAGGGAGAAAGGAGCGATTTAACAAACTACAGACCACTAACAATGTTAAACTCGGACCTTAAGATACTGGCAAAGGTCCTGGCAAACAGGCTAAAAGAGAGGATGCCCACCATAATCCAAACTAGCCAGGCTTACGCGGTGAAAGGCAGGGACATTGCGGACATAACCATGAGTATAAGAGACATAACTTGGTACATGAAAGAGAAAAATGAAGAAGGATATATAATAAGTTTGGATTTTGAAAAGGCTTTTGACAGAGTAGAGCACGAATATCTTTTCAAAGTTCTCAGGGCTTTTGGGTTTGGAGATAGATTTGTAAGATGGATAGAGATTTTATACAAGGGGGCTCTATCAAAAATAAAATGTAATGGGTATCTGACAGAGTGCATCAAGATAGGAAGGTCTATAAGACAGGGATGCCCGCTTTCAGCACTATTGTACTCCCTGGCAGCCGAACCCTTAGGCTTAGCGATTAAAAAAACAGAGGGAATAGAGGGAATAGAAATAGCGGAAAAAGAAGCAGAAGGGAAGATATTTCAATATGCAGACGACACAACGATAATTGTGAAAGACAAAAGAAGTGTTGTAGAAGTGATGAAAGTGGTAGGTAAATTCTGTAAAGGCACAGGCAGCAAAGTGAATGAGGAAAAAACAGTATATATGAGATTTGGAAAAGCACAGAGTCTGAAGGAGTGTTATAATTTTAAAGAAGTAAATGAGATGAGGATTTTAGGCATTTTAATAGGTAAAAATGAGAGAGAAGCAGGGGGCAAAATGTGGGAGGAAAGAGTGACAGAAATAGAGAGAAAGCTAAATTATTGGAAAAGAAGAACTTTAAGTTTGAAAGGAAAGGTTTTAGTTCTAAATGTGTTAATGGTGGCTAAAATATGGTATATGCTATATGTGTGTGAGATGCCAAAGTGGGCAGAGAGTAGGCTGAAGAAGAGTTTTTTGGATTTTATATGGGGAGGAAAGCCGGCCAGAATTGCGTATAATACGCTCATAGGGGAAGTGGAAAAAGGAGGATTGGGGCTTATGGAGGTGGAGCAGAGAAAAAGAGCAATGAGAGTGAAAATAGTCAAGAAATACTTACAGGAAGAGAGTGGACAGGGGTGGAGGGACACAATGAGGTTTTATCTAAACAAATGTGGGGATCTGAAATTGGGGGAGGGAATTTTATGGATGAAAACGAAGGAATGGATGACAGAGGGACTACCCGGTTTTTATAGAGAACTATTAAAAGCATGGGGAGACTTTTTGGAAAATATAGAATATACCCCAAAAGGGAGGGAAACTATACTGAACCAACCTTTGTTCCTAAACAGAAACATCACAAGACAGGGGGGAGAGCTAATGTATAAAAAGTGGATGCAAGTAGGAATAACGAAGATAAGGGATGTTTTATATGAATTCAGGGAGGGGTTTTTACCGATGCAATATATTGTTGATGCGTTAGAGGAGGCAAAGGAGGAGTATAGCATGCGGGAACTGAAAACGAAATATGAACAACTCAAGGCAGCCATACCAACAGATTGGATGGAGAGAATAGAAAGAATGGAGGTGGAACAAATAGAAAAATGTATTTATGTAAGGATAAAAGGGAAATTGCAAACTTTGAAAACATGCAGCATCAAGAGCCTTTATGGCGTACTGAGGGACAGTATTTTTAAAGAGCCGACGGCCACAAAGAAATGGAAGGAGTACTTTATAAACCTAAAACAGGAAGAAATGTGGAAAAATATGAGGGGAAAATGTGTAGAGACGAAGTTAGAAAGCTTAGAATACCTAATAAGAAATAGAGCGGTCTTTTCGGAGGTGATGCTAAATAAAATGAGCTTAGAGCAGAACCTCAACATGTAAAGTGTGTTGGAAGGAACAGGAGGGGTTCTTGCATATGTTTTTATATTATTTTAAGGAAATGTAAAAATGTGATAATGGAGGTGGAAGAAGATTGGGAGGGAGAGGAGTGGGAAATGGTGTTGATGTTTGGATGGGGAAAAAGGAAAACATAAAAAGTTTATAAACCTGTGGATAATGTTACTAAAAAGGAAAGGAGAATTGTGGCAAAAAAAGAAAATATTGTGGTTAGTACTTGGATGGGAGACCGCCTGGGAATACCAGGTGCTGTAAGCTTTTTGTCCTGCAGACTGGCCACTCTCTGAATAATACCTAACGGTATCCAGGTCATCTCCAAATACTCTGTTCTCATCTCCTTCTTCACTCAAGTACTTGCCAGGCCTGACCCTGCTTAGTTCTACAGCAAAATGGCCATCGGATGACCATAGATTTAAGGGGGGACAAGGTAAGGGGCCCAGAATTGGTCCACTAAGTGGTCTGATTTGGCCTGACAGGGGTCGCAATGCAATTGGACCTGGCTGATCGATTTTGTCTGTCAACAACTGTACTTACCCACTTGTGCTTGTTTATATGTCACCAAATGTGCATGGTGCCCTCAGTCATGGTGCTCATTTCAACCCTAAAAGATATAAAGGGTCTGCAAAAAAGTAAGACAATTCCGAGTTACTTTTAGTGTCATTTTACATTTATTTGCACTGCCGCTATGGTCTGGTAATCCCTGTGTTCCGTTTATTTGTATAGCACAATTGATACATTCAGTTTTTGAAAGTGCTTTACAACAACAAGAGAATCCTCGTCTAAAATGATCTACAAATACAGTGATGATGCCAGTGTCTTTGGCTTATGGCCATACCACCCTATTTGGCCTGACATGGGTCACAATGCAACTGGACCTGGCTGATCGATTTCGTCTGTCAACAACTGTACTTACCCACTTGTGCTGGTTTATATGCTACCAAATGTGCATGGTGCCCTCAGTCATGGTGCTCATTTCAACCTAAAAGATATAAAGGGTCTGCAAAAAAGTAACACAATTCCGAGTTAATTTTAGTGTCATTTTACATTTATTTGCACTGCCGCTATGGTCTGGTAATCCCTGTGTTCCGTTTATTTGTATAGCACAATTGATACATTCAGTTTTTGAAAGTGCTTTACAACAACAAGAGAATCCTCGTCTAAAATGATCTACAAATACAGTGATGATGCCAGTGTCTTTCGCTTACGGCCATACCACCCTGAACACGCCCGATCTCGTCCGATCTCGAAAGCTAAGCAGGGTCGGGCCTGGTTAGTACTTGGATGGGAGACCGCCTGGGAATACCAGGTGCTGTAAGCTTTTTGTCCTGCAGACTGGCCACTCTCTGAATAATACCTAACGGCATCCAGGTCATCTCCAAATACTCTGTTCTCATCTCCTTCTTCACTCAAGTACTTGCCAGGCCTGACCCTGCTTAGTTCTACAGCAAAATGGCCATCGGATGACCATAGATTTAGGGGGGGACAAGGTAAGGGGCCCGGAATTGGTCCACTAAGTGGTCTGATTTGGCCTGACAGGGGTCGCAATGCAACTGGACCTGGCTGATCGATTTCGTCTGTCAACTGTACTTACCCACTTGTGCTGGTTTATATGCTACCAAATGTGCATGGTGCCCTCAGTCATGGTGCTCATTTCAACCTAAAAGATATAAAGGGTCTGCAAAAAAGTAAGACAATTCCGAGTTACTTTTAGTGTCATTTTACATTTATTTGCTCTGCCGCTATGGTCTGGTAATCCCTGTGTTCCGTTTATTTGTATTGCACAATTGATACATTCAGTTTTTGAAATTGCTTTTCAACAAGAGAATCCTCGTCTAAAATGATCTACAAATACAGTGATGATGCCAGTGTCTTTCGCTTATGGCCATACCACCCTGAACGCACCACGAGTCTGATTGACGCAGCTGTGCATAGTGTGGAGAGGCTAACAAGTTTTGGAGTTGATTTTTGTTTGTTCTGAGTGACTCTTTGGACTTTAAAGTTTTGTTATATTAATTTTGAGAGTGTTAAAACCACCTAACAGCAGCTTTGCTGGCTGGAGGGTGGTTACATCCTTTGTTTTTTTGAAAAATGGACGGATCTACAGGCAATGACATTGGACTGGATGGAGAAGGCACTACGGCTAAAAACAAGGAAATGGAACAAAGACTACGAGATGGACATGGACAGAAACAAGGTAAAGGAGACGGACGAGAAAAACGAGAGGAGAAGGTGGTGATCACGGAGGAGGAGAAGGAGAAAGGAGACGCGAGAGAGGAACAGCTGAGACGCGGAAGTGCTGACGTAGCGGGGCTAGTAGCAGGCAAACATGCAGCTGCTAACCTGGAGAAGGCACAAAAACAACGGGATGGACACGCACAGCAACGAGGATTTGGAGCAGGAAAGGAGAAACGAAGGGACCAGGAGGAGATCGAGACGGAGGAGAGAGGGAAAGGCGTTGAAAATGCGGGGCGGACGGGACCAGGAAGTGTAGCCGATGCAGCGGAGCTAAAGGCTAACAGACGCACGGAGAGAAACACGGAGATGAAAAACAATGAACGGGAGGACAATGGATCTAAACAGGACACGAGGAGAGGACGGGAATATCTGAAGGAAGCCACAATGATCGTGAATGTAGAGGATGTGGATGGGGTGAGTGTCTCTGACATTATTAAAGCTGTGAGTGAGAAATGCGGATATGGGAAAATACTGGTGTTAAGGCTAAGACAAGGGAAGGAATATGAACTAACAATGGACAGAGTGGATACATGTGATAAACTGACAGAGGGATTAAAAATAAAAGGAGTGGACTGTGAGGTGAAAAACCTGGTGAATAGAGAATATGTAGTGTCATTTATGCACATGCCGGGTTACCTGCCGGACACAGACATTGTAGCCAAACTGAAGGGGTGGGGAGTGACTCCCATATCACATATAAAACGGAGGTTTTACCCAAATACTGACATTGAGGATGGGACGCGGTTTTTAAAAGTTAAATTCCCAAAAGAGGTGACATCGCTGCCGTATAGCACAAGGTTTGAGACAGAGGAGGGGCCCAAATACTACAGGGTGATGCACAGTCGACAGGTGAAGACCTGTAGACTGTGCATGAGCCCTGACCATTTATTCAGAGACTGCCCAGAGTTTCAATGTCATAAATGTCTACAGCAAGGTCATTATGCAAGGGAATGTCAAACTGAAAAATGTATGGACTGCAAAAATTATGTGAACCTCTGTGAATGTAGAATGGATGTGTATGATAGCCTATTTAGAGAAGAGAGGAAGAGAGATGATGGAGAGGGGGGTAAAGAGGAGGGGGGAGGAAGGGAGGAAGGAGGGGAGAGGGTGAATGAGTTGAATGACAGGGTGGAAGGGCTGAAAGTGAAAATGAGTGCAATGTCAGACAGCTTTAATGAGGAAACAAAAGAGGGAGGGGGGATGGATGAGGAGCAGATGGAAGAAGGGACTCAGGAAGGAAAAATGGGGGGGGACAGTTACCACAGGGAGAGAGAAGAAGAAAAAAATGAAGTGATAGAAGGCAGTGTGAGCACTGAAATGAGACAAAGCCAAACTGATACAGAAATGGGGGATTGTTCGCAAAGAGTTGGAGAGGAGGACAAAGGGGGAGGGGGGACAGAAGAAGCCAAAGGGAGGGCAGGACAAACCAGAAGGAGAACAACAAAAGTGCTGCCAAATCTGGAGGCAGTTAGGAAAAAAGTAAGAAAGAAAACGATTAATAGATATGATGTACTACGGACTATGGAGGAAGAAAAAGGAGAAGAGGATGAGAGAACTGTTTTGGACTGAAAAACTGTATGATCTAGCGGTCAAGAAAATGTGCCCCAGGAATAATAGACAATGGACTTAAGGTTTTATTTTTTATTACTGCTTTTAATGGTTTTAAGCTGTGTTTCTTTCAATGCTAGAGGACTGATGGATGTGCACAAATTTGAAAGAGTACTGAACAAATGTAAAAGTGAAGACATAATTGCATTACAAGAAACAAACTGGAAAGAAGGGACTATGGAGGAGTACAAAAGGAGATGGCAAGGGGGTATTTTATATAATAATGGTGATGGGAGGTCGGGGAGAGGAGTGGCTTTTTTAATGAAGGAGGAAGTGTTTAAGTTGAGCAATGTGGTTCATGCAGACGAACTGGGGAAATGTTTAGCGTTGAGATGAAATATGAAGGGAAAGAGATGCTTTTGGTCAACATACATGCACCAGTGGATGAGAGAGAAAAGAGGGATTATTTTAAAGAATTAAGGAATACTCTAAGAACATATAAAGACATATTGATAATGGGAGATTTTAATACTGTATTCAACAAGCAAGACATGGGAGAAGGAATGGTGTTCAGAACAGACTCAGGAAGAAAGAATTACTAGACTTAATGGATGAATGTGACATGGTGGATGTATGGAGAGAAAGGAATGAAAAGGCGAGGGAATTCTCTAGGAGACAAATAGTGGGGAGGTTTGTGTGTCAAACCCGAATTGACTATATATTATGTAGCAGGAGTGTGGAAAAACTCATAGAAAGAGTGTATTATAAAGAAAACAGTCTGAGTGATCATAAATATTTATTTTTTAAAGTGGATAGAGGAACAGTGAAAAGAGGGCCGGGGGTATGGATTCTAAATACACAAATTTTAAAAGATGAAAACTATATACGGAAAGTGAAGGAGATTGTAGAGGATGAAAAGCTAAATGAAATATACAACGAGGATAAAAGACAATGGTGGGAAAATGTAAAGACGCAAATAAAGAGGTTTTCAATAATGTACTGCAAGGCAATACAGAAAGAAGAGAACAAAGAAAAGAGAACTAAGAAGAATTTTAGAAATAGAACTGAATAAGGATAACAAAGACATCCAGAAGATAAAGGAAATAGAGGGAGAGCTGGCAGAAATAGAGGAAAAAGAATACGAGGGTGCGATGCTGAGGAGCAGAGCTAAGTATGTAGTAGAGGGGGAAAAGTGTACAAAATTCTTTTTTGAACAAGAGGAAAAGAAGGAAGAAACAATAAGAGAAATTAAAAAGAAGACAGGAGACATTGCAGAAGAGACTGAAGAAATCCTAGAGGAAGTAAAAGAATTTTATGAAGAATTGTTCATGGCAAGAGGAGTGGAGGTGGATGAGGAACAGAAAATGCTGAGCTACATACAGGCTAAAATAGGAGAGGAAGACAAAGAGGAGTGTGATAAAGAAATAGGAGAAGATGAAATAGAAAGGGCAATTAATCAGTTGGGAAAGAGGAAGAGTCCAGGCATAGATGGACTGGGGAATGAATTTTATGTATGTTTTAAAGGGATTTTAATAAAGATTTTAAAGGAGGTCTTTAAAGAAACTTTTGAAAGGGGGGAATTAAATGAAAAAACAGGAATGGGGCTGATGAAGCTAATATACAAAAGGAAAGGAGAAAAAAGTGATTTGACAAACTATAGGCCGTTAACAATGTTAAACACGGATTTCAAAATATTATCTAAAGTGTTGGCCAACAGACTAAAAGAAATAATGCCAAAAATCATACATACTAATCAAGCCTATGCAGTTATGGGAAGAGATATAGCTGATATAACAATGAGTATAAGAGATGTAGTATGGTATATGAAGGAAAAGGAGGAAGATGGTTACATAATAAGTTTGGATTTTGAAAAAGCGTTTGACAGAGTGGAGCATAGGTACCTACTTAATGTCCTAAGGACTTATGGGTTTGGAAATGTTTTGGTACGATGGATAGAGATTTTATATAGAGGGGCTCTGGCTAAAATTAAGTGCAACGGGTTTATGACAGAATGCATCAAAATCACTAGGTCCATAAGACAGGGATGTCCACTCTCGGCACTTCTATACTCATTGGCAGCAGAACCCCTAGGATTAGCAATCAAACAAACGGAGGGGATAAAAGGAATACAAATAGGAGAAAGGGCAGTAGAAGGAAAGATTTTTCAGTACGCAGATGACACAACGCTGATAGTGAAAGATAAAAACAGTGTTGTAGAGGCAATGAAAGTGGTGGAAAAATATTGTAAGGCAACTGGTAGCAAAGTAAATGAAGATAAAACAATCTACATGAGATTTGGAAAAGAACAGGTTTTAAAGGACTGTTTTAATTTTAAAGAGGTGGATGAACTCAAGATTTTAGGCATTTTAATAGGGAAGAATGAAATGAAAGTGAGGGATAAACTATGGGATGCACGAGTGACAGACACAGAGAGAAGACTAAATCAATGGAAAAGAAGGGCACTGAGTTTGAAAGGAAAGGTTTTAATATTGAATGTTTTAATGGTCTCTAAATTATGGTATATGCTTTACGTGAGTGAGATGCCAAAATGGGCTGAGCTAAGACTGAAGAAATGTATAATGGATTTTTTGTGGGGAGGAAAGCCAGCCAGGATAGCATACAATACACTCATAGGGGAAGCAAAAAAAGGGGGATTGGGGCTAATGGACATAGGACAAAGGAAGAAGGCAATGAGAGTAAAAATAGTAAAGAAGTATTTACAGGAAGAGAGCGGAATGGAATGGAGAGAGACAATGAGATTTTATCTAAACAAATGTGGTAATTTTAACCTAGGGGAAGGGGCGTTATGGATGAGAACAAAAGGATGGATGACGGAGAACTTACCAGGTTTTTATAGGGAACTGCTGAGGGATTGGGGGGATTTCCTAATAAACATAGAGTACAACCCAAAAGGCAGAGAAAGCATTTTAAATCAACCTTTGTTTCTAAATAGAAATGTTACAGAGCAGGGACGAGAAATAATGTACAAGACATGGATGAAGGTAGGCATAACAAGGGTGAGGGATGTCTTATATGAATATAGAGAAGGGTTTTTGCCGATGCAATATATTGTGGATGCGATGGAGGAAGCAAAAGAGGACTATAGCGTACAAGAAATTAAAAACAAATATGAACGTATAAAGTCGGTCATACCAATGGACTGGATGGAGAGAATAGGAAGAATGGAGAAAGAACAGGAAGAGAAAAATATCTTTGTAAAAATTAACGGAGGACTGCAGAAGTTTAAAACCTGTAGTATAAAGTGTCTTTATGGCATATTAAGAGATGGAGTTTTTAAGGAGCCAGCTGCCACCAAGAAGTGGGAAGAACACTTCCGAAACTTAAAAAAGCAACACATGTGGGAAAACATGAGAGGGAGAGTTGTAGAGACAAAGGTGGAAAGTCTGGAGTATTTAATACGGCACAGAGCAGTTTTTTCTGAGGTGATACTAAACAAAGTTGGTTTAGAACAGAATGCAATATGTAAAGTGTGCCAGAGGGAGGAGGAGGGGTTTTTACACATGTTTTTATACTGCGCTGAATTGCGAGATTTTTTGAAGAAATGTAAACGAGTGATAAAGGAGGTGGAGGAGGAGTGGGATGGAGAGGAGTGGGAAATGGTGGTGATGTTTGGGTGGGGGAAGAAGGGGAGGCACAAGAGTTTTATAAACTGGTGGATAATGATGATGAAAAGGGCAACATGGGAGAGAAGGATTGTGGCAAAGAAAGAAAAAACTGTGGTGGATGTATGGAATGTATTACGGAGGAATGTGGAGGAATACATGAAGAAGCTGTATGTGTACTTTAAATGGGAAAATGAGTTGGAGGTATTTTACAAGGTTTTTACATCTAAAGTTTATGGAGTTTTATTGGATTTAATGTGGGTTGTGCCGAGGGAGGAGGTAGAATGAATGAATTGTGATGATTGAAAATGATTGTATGATGTAATGAATGGTTTTGTATGAACTCTTTGTGATATAAATAAATAAAAAAAAAAAAAAAAAAAAAACGCCCAATCTCGTCCGATCTCGAAAGCTAAGCAGGGTCGGGCCTGGTTAGTACTTGGATGGGAGACCGCCTGGGAATACCAGGTGCTGTAAGCTTTTTGTCCTGCAGACTGGCCACTCTCTGAATAATACCTAACGACATCCAGGTCATCTCCAAATACTCTGTTCTCATCTCCTTCTTCACTCAAGTACTTGCCAGGCCTGACCCTGCTTAGTTCTACAGCAAAATGGCCTTTGGATGACCATAGATTTGGGGGGGAACAAGGTAAGGGGCCCAGAATTGGTCCACTAAGTGGTCTGATTTGGCCTGACATGGGTCACAATGCAATTGGACCTGGCTGATCGATTTCGTCTGTCAACAACTGTACTTACCCACTTGTGCTGGTTTATATGCTACCAAATGTGCATGGTGCCCTCAGTCATGGTGCTCATTTCAACCTAAAAGATATAAAGGGTCTGCAAAAAAGTAAGACAATTCCGAGTTACTTTTAGTGTCATTTTACATTTATTTGCACTGCCGCTATGGTCTGGTAATCCCTGTGTTCCGTTTATTTGTATTGCACAATTGATACATTCAGTTATTGAAATTGCTTTACAACAACAAGAGAATCCTCGTCTAAAATGATCTACAAATACAGTGATGATGCCAGTGTCTTTGGCTTATGGCCATACCACTCTATTTGGCCTGACATGGGTCGCAATGCAACTGGACCTGGCTGATCGATTTTGTCTGTCAACAACTGTACTTACCCACTTGTGCTGGTTTATATGCTACCAAATGTGCATGGTGCCCTCAGTCATGGTGCTCATTTCAACCTAAAAGATATAAAGGGTCTGCAAAAAGTAACACAATTCCCGAGTTACTTTTAGTGTCATTTTACATTTATTTGCTCTGCCGCTATGGTCTGGTAATCCCTGTGTTCCGTTTATTTGTATTGCACAATTGATACATTCAGTTATTGAAATTGCTTTACAACAACAAGAGAATCCTCGTCTAAAATGATCTACAAATACAGTGATGATGCCAGTGTCTTTGGCTTATGGCCATACCACTCTATTTGGCCTGACATGGGTCGCAATGCAACTGGACCTGGCTGATCGATTTTGTCTGTCAACAACAGTACTTACCCACTTGTGCTGGTTTATATGCTACCAAATGTGCATGGTGCCCTCAGTCATGGTGCTCATTTCAACCTAAAAGATATAAAGGGTCTGCAAAAAAGTAACACAATTCCGAGTTAATTTTAGTGTCATTTTACATTTATTTGCACTGCCGCTATGGTCTGGTAATCCCTGTGTTCCGTTTATTTGTATAGCACAATTGATACATTCAGTTTTTGAAAGTGCTTTACAACAACAAGAGAATCCTCGTCTAAAATGATCTACAAATACAGTGATGATGCCAGTGTCTTTGCTTACGGCCATACCACCCTGAACACGCCCGATCTCGTCCGATCTCGAAAGCTAAGCAGGGTCGGGCCTGGTTAGTACTTGGATGGGAGACCGCTTGGGAATACCAGCTGCTGTAAGCTTTTTGTCCTGCAGACTGGCCATCTGAATAATACCTAACGGCATCCAGGTCATCTCCAAATACTCTGTTCTACTCTCCTTCTTCACTCAAGTACTTGCCAGGCCTGACCCTGCTTATTTCTACAGCAAAATGGCCTTTGGATGACCATAGATTTGGGGGGGAACAAGGTAAGCCCAGAATTAGTCCACTAAGTGGTCTGATTTCTGACAGGGTCGCAATGCAACTGGACCTGGCTGATCGATTTTGTCTGTCAACAACTGTACTTACCCACTTGTGCTTGTTTATATGTCACCAAATGTGCATGGTGCCCTCAGTCATGGTGCTCATTTCAACCTAAAAGATATAAAGGGTCTGCAAAAAAGTAAGACAATTCCCGAGTTACTTTTAGTGTCATTTTACATTTATTTGCTCTGCCGCTATGGTCTGGTAATCCCTGTGTTCCGTTTATTTGTATTGCACAATTGATACATTCAGTTTTTGAAATTGCTTTACAACAACAAGAGAATCCTCGTCTAAAATGATCTACAAATACAGTGATGATGCCAGTGTCTTTGGCTTACGGCCATACCACCCTGAACACGCCCGATCTCGTGGATCTCGAGCTAATCAGGGTCGGGCATGGTTAGTACTTGGATGGGAGACCGCCTGGGAATACCAGGTGCTGTAAGCTTTTTGTCCTGCAGACTGGCCACTCTCTGAATAATACCTAACGGCATCCAGGTCATCTCCAAATACTCTGTTCTCATCTCCTTCTTCACTCAAGTACTTGCCAGGCCTGACCCTGCTTAGTTCTACAGCAAAATGGCCTTTGGATGACCATAGATTTGGGGGAACAAGGTAACACCAGAATTGGTCCACTAAGTGGTCTGATTTGGCCTGACATTTATGCAATTGGACCTGGCTGATCGATTTCGTCTGTCAACAACTGTACTTACCCACTTGTGCTTGTTTATATGTCACCAAATGTGCATGGTGCCCTCAGTCATGGTGCTCATTTCAACCTAAAAGATATAAAGGGTCTGCAAAAAAGTAAGACAATTCCGAGTTACTTTTAGTGTCATTTTACATTTATTTGCACTGCCGCTATGGTCTGGTAATCCCTGTGTTCCGTTTATTTGTATTGCACAATTGATACATTCAGTTATTGAAATTGCTTTACAACAACAAGAGAATCCTCGTCTAAAATGATCTACAAATACAGTGATGATGCCAGTGTCTTTGGCTTATGGCCATACCACCTATTTGGCCTGACATGGGTCGCAATGCAACTGGACCTGGCTGATCGATTTTGTCTGTCAACAACTGTACTTACCCACTTGTGCTGGTTTATATGCTACCAAATGTGCATGGTGCCCTCAGTCATGGTGCTCATTTCAACCTAAAAGATATAAAGGGTCTGCAAAAAAGTAAGACAATTCCCGAGTTACTTTTAGTGTCATTTTACATTTATTTGCTCTGCCGCTATGGTCTGGTAATCCCTGTGTTCCGTTTATTTGTATTGCACAATTGATACATTCAGTTTTTGAAATTGCTTTACAACAACAAGAGAATCCTCGTCTAAAATGATCTACAAATACAGTGATGATGCCAGTGTCTTTCGCTTACGGCCATACCACCCTGAACACGCCCGATCTCGTCCGATCTCGAAAGCTAATCAGGGTCGGGCATGGTTAGTACTTGGATGGGAGACCGCCTGGGAATACCAGGTGCTGTAAGCTTTTTGTCCTGCAGACTGGCCACTCTCTGAATAATACCTAACGGCATCCAGGTCATCTCCAAATACTCTGTTCTCATCTCCTTCTTCACTCAAGTACTTGCCAGGCCTGACCCTGCTTAGTTCTACAGCAAAATGGCCTTTGGATGACCATAGATTTGGGGGGGAACAAGGTAAGGGCCCAGAATTGGTCCACTAAGTGGTCTGATTTGGCCTGACAGGGGTCACAATGCAATTGGACCTGGCTGATCGATTTCGTCTGTCAACAACTGTACTTACCCACTTGTGCTTGTTTATATGTCACCAAATGTGCATGGTGCCCTCAGTCATGGTGCTTATTTCAACCTAAAAGATATAAAGGGTCTGCAAAAAAGTAAGACAATTCCGAGTTACTTTTAGTGTCATTTTACATTTATTTGCACTGCCGCTATGGTCTGGTAATCCCTGTGTTCCGTTTATTTGTATTGCACAATTGATACATTCAGTTATTGAAATTGCTTTACAACAACAAGAGAATCCTCGTCTAAAATGATCTACAAATACAGTGATGATGCCAGTGTCTTTGGCTTATGGCCATACCACTCTATTTGGCCTGACATGGGTCGCAATGCAACTGGACCTGGCTGATCGATTTCGTCTGTCAACAACTGTACTTACCCACTTGTGCTTGTTTATATGTCACCAAATGTGCATGGTGCCCTCAGTCATGGTGCTCATTTCAACCTAAAAGATATAAAGGGTCTGCAAAAAAGTAAGACAATTCCCGAGTTACTTTTAGTGTCATTTTACATTTATTTGCACTGCTGCTATGGTCTGGTAATCCCTGTGTTCCGTTTATTTGTATTGCACAATTGATACATTCAGTTATTGAAATTGCTTTACAACAACAAGAGAATCCTCGTCTAAAATGATCTACAAATACAGTGATGATGCCAGTGTCTTTGGCTTATGGCCATACCACTCTATTTGGCCTGACATGGGTGGCAATGCAACTGGACCTGGCTGATCGATTTTGTCTGTCAACAACTGTACTTACCCACTTGTGCTGGTTTATATGCTACCAAATGTGCATGGTGCCCTCAGTCATGGTGCTCATTTCAACCTAAAAGATATAAAGGGTCTGCAAAAAAGTAACACAATTCCGAGTTACTTTTAGTGTCATTTTACATTTATTTGCACTGCCGCTATGGTCTGGTAATCCCTGTGTTCCGTTTATTTGTATTGCACAATTGATACATTCAGTTATTGAAATTGCTTTACAACAACAAGAGAATCCTCGTCTAAAATGATCTACAAATACAGTGATGATGCCAGTGTCTTTCGCTTACGGCCATACCACCCTGAACACGCCCGATCTCGTCCGATCTCGAAAGCTAAGCAGGGTCGGGCCTGGTTAGTACTTGGATGGGAGACCGCCTGGGAATACCAGGTGCTGTAAGCTTTTTGTCCTGGAGACTGGCCACTCTCTGAATAATACCTAACGGTATCCAGGTCATCTCCAAATACTCTGTTCTCATCTCCTTCTTCACTCAAGTACTTGCCAGGCCTGACCCTGCTTAGTTCTACAGCAAAATGGCCTTTGGATGAGCATAGATTTGGGGGGGAACAAGGTAAGGGGCCCAGAATTGGTCCACTAAGTGGTCTGATTTGGCCTGACAGGGTCACAATGCAATTGGACCTGGCTGATCGATTTCGTCTGTCAACAACTGTACTTACCCACTTGTGCTGGTTTATATGCTACCAAATGTGCATGGTGCCCTCAGTCATGGTGCTCATTTCAACCTAAAAGATATAAAGGGTCTGCAAAAAAGTAAGACAATTCCCGAGTTACTTTTAGTGTCATTTTACATTTATTTGCACTGCCGCTATGGTCTGGTAATCCCTGTGTTCCGTTTATTTGTATTGCACAATTGATACATTCAGTTTTTGAAATTGCTTTACAACAACAAGAGAATCCTCGTCTAAAATGATCTACAAATACAGTGATGATGCCAGTGTCTTTGGCTTATGGCCATACCACTCTATTTGGCCTGACATGGGTCGCAATGCAACTGGACCTGGCTGATCGATTTTGTCTGTCAACAACAGTACTTACCCACTTGTGCTGGTTTATATGCTACCAAATGTGCATGGTGCCCTCAGTCATGGTGCTCATTTCAACCTAAAAGATATAAAGGGTCTGCAAAAAAGTAACACAATTCCGAGTTACTTTTAGTGTCATTTTACATTTATTTGCACTGCCGCTATGGTCTGGTAATCCCTGTGTTCCGTTTATTTGTATTGCACAATTGATACATTCAGTTTTTGAAAGTGCTTTACAACAACAAGAGAATCCTCGTCTAAAATGATCTACAAATACAGTGATGATGCCAGTGTCTTTCGCTTACGGCCATACCACCCTGAACACACCAGAGTGCGCTGGTGAGCAACACAGGAAGTGATAGTCGAAGGCTGAAGAGCAAGGCTCTACACCATTTTGAGTGTTTTGTTTGTTTAGTATTTTTTGAAGTTAAATAGTTTGGTTTGGTTGTTTTTTTAGTTTTGTTACAACCACCTTACAGCAGCTTTGGCTGGCTGGAGGGTGGTTACAGTTTTGTTTCGAAAATGGACGGATTAGAGGCAAAAGACACTGGACTGGCTGAGGAAGGAAGCATGGCTGAAGACACAGGACTGGCTGAGGAAGGAAGCATGGCTAAAGACTTTGGACTGGCTGATCGACGAAGAGTGAGAAGATTCAATGTGGAAGATGCCGAGGAGAGAAGGAGTTGTGGGACATTTGTTTTGGAACAGCTGAAACCCGGAAGTGCTAGCGAAGAGGGGCTGGCAGAGGGTAAACAAGCAGCTGCTAAACTGGAGAATGCACACAAACAACGGGACGGACATGGACTGAAACAAGGAGCAAGAGCAGGAAGGGAGAACCAAAGGGATGAGGAGGAGATCGAGACGGAGGAGAGAGGAAAAGGCGTTAAGAATGCGGGGCGGACGGGACCAGGAAGTGCAGCCGATGGAGTGGAGCTAGAGGCTAACAGACACACGGATGGAAATACGGAGATGAAGAACAAAGAACGGGATGTAAATGGATTTAAACACAGCACGAGGGGAGGACGGGAATATCTAAAGGAAGCCACAATGATTGTGAACGTAGAAGATGTGAATGGGGTGAGTGTTTCTGATATTATCAAGGCTGTGAGTGAGAAATGTGGACACGGGAAAATCCTGGTTTTAAGACTGAGACAGGGGAAGGAATACGAGTTGACAATGGACAAAGTAGACACATGTGATAAACTGATGGAGGGCTTAACAATCAAAGGGGTGGATTGTGAGGTGAAAAGCCTGGTAAACAGAGAGTATGTGGTGTCTTTCATGCACCTGCCGGGTTACCTGCCTGACACAGACATTATAAACAAGCTAGAGGGATGGGGAGTGAACCCCATATCACATATTAGAAGGAGGTTTTACCCAAATACTGATATTGAGGATGGGACAAGGTTTTTAAAAGTGAGATTTCCAAAAGAGGTGACATCGCTGCCGTACAGCACGCGTTTTGATACAGAGGAAGGGCCTAAATACTACAGGGTGATGCACAGTCGACAGGTGAAGACCTGTCGACTGTGCATGAGCCCAGAACATTTGTTCAGAGACTGCCCTGAGTTTCAGTGTCACAAATGTCTACAGCAAGGTCATTATGCAAGGGAATGTCAAACTGAAAAATGTATGGACTGCAAAAATTATGTGAACCTCTGTGAATGTAGAATGGATGTGTATGATAGCTTATTTAGAGAAGAAGAGGAGAGAGATGATGGAGAGGGGGGTAAAGAGGAGGGGGAGGAAGGGAGGAAGAGGGGGAAGGGAGGGAGCGGGTGAATGAGTTGAATGATAAAGAGGCAGAGCTGAAAGTGAAGGGAAGTGTTTTGTTGGACAATATTAATAAGGACACAAATGAGGGCGGGGGGAGCGATGAGGAAGAGGAACGGATGGAAGAAGGGCCTCAGGAGGGAAAAATGGGGGAGGACAGCTGCCACAGAGGGAGGGGGGAAGAAGAAAATGTAGATACAGTCAACAAAGCAAGCACTGAAATGGGACAAAGCCAGACAGACACAGAAATGGGGGATTGCTCGCACGGACTTGGTGAGGAGGACAAAGGGGGTGGAAGGAGCCAAAGGGAGGGGAGGACAGACCAGGAGGAGAACAACAAAAGTGCTGCCAAATCTGGAGGCAGTAAGAAAAAAAGTAAGAAAGAAGTCGATAAACAGATATGATGTACTAAGGAATCTGGAGGAAGAAAAAGGAGAAGAGGATGGTGTGAAATGATTGGACTGAAAAACTGTTTATTCAGCTGTTAAGAAACTGTGCCCCTGGAATAATAGAATATGGACTCAAGGTCATATCTTTTCTCTCTGCTTTTAATGGTTTTAAGCTGTGTTTCTTTTAATGCTAGAGGACTGATGGATGTGAGGAAATTTGGGAGAGTACTGGAAAAATGTAAAAGGGAGGATGTGATTGCCTTACAAGAAACAAACTGGAAAGACGGTGTGATGAATGAATGCAAAAAAATATGGGAGGGGGGTATGTTATATAGCAATGGAGATGGAAGGTCGGGGAGGGGAGTGGCTTTTTTAATAAGAGGTGAATTATTTAAACAGTGTAAAATAGTGTACAAAGACAGCCAGGGGAAATGTTTGGTGGTTGGGATGAGACATGAGGGGAGGGATTTGACTTTAGTTAATGTGCACGCACCGGTGGAAGAGAAAGAGAAGAGAGACTATTTTAAAAATTTGAAGATTATTTTACGTAAACATAAGGATATACTGATGATGGGGGATTTTAACACCGTATTTGGGAAACAGGACATGGCGGAGGGTATGGTTTTTAAGACAGATACAGGTAGGAAAGAACTGAAAGCCCTAATGGAAGAATTGAATATGATGGATGTATGGAGGGACAGGAATGAGAGTAAAAAAGAATTTTCAAGAAGACAGATAGTAGGGGGTTTTGTATGCCAGACCAGGATTGATTACATCTTGAGCACTAGAAATATAGAGGGTTTTATAGAGCATATCCAGTATGAGGAAACAGGCATGAGTGACCACAAGCTTGTGTTCTTTAGACTGGATTGGGGAACAGTCAAACGGGGGCCGGGAGTATGGATGTTAAACACACAAATATTACAGTACGAAGATTATGTACAGACAGTGAAGGAGATCATAGAAGATGAAAGACTGGATGGGATGTATGAAAAAGATAAGAGGCAATGGTGGGAGAATGTGAAGTTTCAAATAAAAAAAATTTCAATTAAGTATTGTAGGACACTACAAAAGCGAAAGAGGTCCTCTAAAAAGGAATTGAGAGAGAGATTGGAAATAGAACTAAATAATGACAACATAGACACGCAAAAGATAAAGGTTTTGGAGGGTAAACTGAAAGAATTAGAGGAAAAAGAATACGAGGGGGCGAGGTTGAGAAGTAAGGCCAAATATGTGGTTGAAGGGGAAAAATGCACAAAGTTTTTTTTTGAGCACGAAAAGAAGAAAGCAAAAGCAGGGCTGATAAAAGGGATAAAAAGGAAGGATGGGGAAATTGTAGAAGGGACAGAAAAGATTCTCGAGGAAGTGAAGGTTTTCTATGAGGATTTGTTTAGGGCAAGGGGGGTAGCGGAGGAGGAGGAAAGGAAAATGTTAGATTTAATAAATACAACAATAGGAGAGGAGGATAAAAAAGAGTGTGAAGAGGAAATAAGGGAGGATGAAATAGAAAAAGCAATAAACCAACTGGGAAGAGGGAAAAGCCCAGGAATAGATGGAATAGGTAATGAATTTTATGTACGTTTTAAAGGAGTTTTGATAAAGATTTTAAGAGAAGTATATAGGGAGACTTTTGAGAGGGGAGAACTGAATGAGAGAACAGGGATGGGATTAATGAAGCTGATATACAAGGGAAAAGGAGATAAATTGGACCTAAAAAACTATAGGCCACTTACAATGTTAAACACAGACTTAAAGATTTTAGCAAAAGTTCTGGCGAATAGACTGAAGGAAAGAATGCCCAGTATAATTAAAACAAATCAAGCCTATGCCGTGAAAGGCAGAGACATAGCTGACATAACACTGAGCATAAGAGACATGATTTGGTATATGAAAGAGAAGAGCGTGGGAGGATATGTTATAAGTCTGGACTTCGAGAAGGCTTTTGATAGAGTGGAACATGGATATTTATTTAAAGTTTTAAAGAGGTTTGGGTTTGGAGAGTCTTTCGTAAATTGGATTGAGATTTTATACAGAGGAGCATTGACAAGAGTGAAATGTAATGGGTTTTTAACAGACTGTTTTAAACTTACTAGGTCCATAAGGCAGGGGTGTCCACTTTCAGCACTACTATACTCGCTGGCTGCGGAACCACTGGGGTTGGCAGTCAAGAAGTCGGAGAGGGTTAAGGGAATAGAAATTGAAGAAAGGCAGGTAGAAGGGAAAATTTTTCAGTATGCAGATGACACTACTGTAATAGCGAAAGGAATGGAAAGCGTCGTAGAAGTCATGAGGATTGTGGGGGAATACTGTAAAGGATCAGGGAGTAAAGTAAATGAGGACAAGACAGTGTACATGAGGTTTGGGGGCGCCCCGACACTAACAGACTGTTTTCATTTTAAAGAAGTGGACGGAATGAAGATTTTAGGAGTTTTAATGGGGAAGGATGTCAGAAAAGCAAGAGATGAGATGTGGGAGACACGAGTGTCAGAGATAGAGAGGCGGTTAACATACTGGAAGTTGAGATCACTAACATTGAAAGGGAAGGTTTTAATACTAAATGTTTTAATGGTTTCTAAACTGTGGTACATTTTATACGTGTGTGAGATGCCAATATGGGCGGGAAACCGTTTAAAGAAATGTTTTTTAGATTTTTATGGGAGGGAAAACCATCCAGAATAGCACACAGAACATTAATAGGAGAGGTGAATAAGGGGGGTTTAGGACTAATGGATGTTGATCAGAGAAAAAAGGCCTTGAGGGTAAAAGTGGTAAAGACATACTTAAAAGACGAGAACAAAATGGAGTGGAAACAGACAATGAGTTATTTTTTAAACAAATGTGGGAATTTTAAACTGGGGGAAGGGATACTATGGATGAGAACAAAAGACTGGATGACAGGGGCAATACCAGGATTCTACAGAGAAATACTAAGAGCCTGGGGGGATTTTTTGCTACACACAGTGTACAATCCGCAGGGAAGGGAGAGCCTTCTAAATCAACCTTTGTTTTTAAACAGAAACATTGCAAAACAGGGAAAAGAACTCATGTTTAAAAACTGGATGGATGCGGGTATAGTGAGGGTGAGAGACATATTATATGAATTCAAGGAGGGTTTCTTGCCGCTACAATATATCGCGGATGCGATGGATGAGATAAAAGAGGAATACAGAATGCAGGAACTGAAGCAGAAGTATGAAATACTCAAGGCGGCAATGCCAAAAGACTGGATAGAAAGAATAGAGAAAATGGAAGTGGAGGAAACAGACAAAAAAGTATATGTACAGCACAAAGGACAACGACAAGAGTTGAAAAAATGTAGTGTAAAAGTGTTCTACGGACTGTTCAGAGACGATGTTTTTAAGGAGCCAGAAGCCACCAAGCACTGGGTTGAGGACTTTCAAAGTCTGAAGAAGGAGTGCATATGGAAAACAATTGAGGAGTTACTTTTAGTGTCTGGAATATTTTATAAGGCACAGAGTGGTGTTTACGGATGTAATTTTAAATAAGATTGGAATGGAACTAAGTGCAGAATGTAAAGTGTGTCAGAAAAAAGAAGAGGGACTTTTACATTTGTTTTTATATTGTGAAAGATGGGGGAATTTTTAAACAAATGTAAACAGGTGATAAGGCCGGTGATGGAGGAGTGGGATGAAGGAGAATGGAACACAGTGGTGATGTTTGGATGGGGAAAGAAGGGGAGACACAAAAAATTCATAAACTTGTGGATAATGCTAATGAAGAGTGCAATATGGGAAAGACGCAATGTGGCAAAGAAAGAGAAAATTGTGCTGAATGTGTGGAATGTGTTGAGGAGGAAAACAGAACTGTATATGAGGAGGTTGTATGTATATTTTAAAGAGGAAAATGAGATGGAGGGTTTTTATCAGGTATTCACCCCCCGAGTTTGTAGTATGTTGAGTTTATTGTGTTGTGCACAACAATAGATTGAGACTTTGTAAAGCAATGGTGATATGATGTGAATGATGGTATATTTTTGTAAATGACTGAAATTTAAATAAAAAATAAAAATAAAAAAAAACACGCCCGATCTCGTCCGATCTCGAAAGCTAAGCAGGGTCGGGCCTGGTTAGTACTTGGATGGGAGACCGCCTGGGAATACCAGGTGCTGTAAGCTTTTTGTCCTGCAGACTGGCCACTCTCTGAATAATACCTAACGGCATCCAGGTCATCTCCAAATACTCTGTTCTCATCTCCTTCTTCACTCAAGTACTTGCCAGGCCTGACCCTGCTTAGTTCTACAGCAAAATGGCCTTTGGATGACCATAGATTTGGGGGGGAACAAGGTAAGGGGCCCAGAATTGGTCCACTAAGTGGTCTGATTTGGCCTGACAGGGTCACAATGCAACTTGGACCTGGCTGATCGATTTGTCTGTCAACAACTGTACTTACCCACTTGTGCTGGTTTATATGCTACCAAATGTGCATGGTGCCCTCAGTCATGGTGCTCATTTCAACCTAAAAGATATAAAGGGTCTGCAAAAAGTAAGACAATTCCGAGTTACTTTTAGTGTCATTTTACATTTATTTGCACTGCCGCTATGGTCTGGTAATCCCTGTGTTCCGTTTATTTGTATTGCACAATTGATACATTCAGTTATTGAAATTGCTTTACAACAACAAGAGAATCCTCGTCTAAAATGATCTACAAATACAGTGATGATGCCAGTGTCTTTGGCTTATGGCCATACCACTCTATTTGGCCTGACATGGGTCGCAATGCAACTGGACCTGGCTGATCGATTTTGTCTGTCATTAACAGTACTTACCCACTTGTGCTGGTTTATATGCTACCAAATGTGCATGGTGCCCTCAGTCATGGTGCTCATTTCAACCTAAAAGATATAAAGGGTCTGCAAAAAAGTAAGACAATTCTGAGTTACTTTTAGTGTCATTTTACATTTATTTGCACTGCCGCTATGGTCTGGTAATCCCTGTGTTCCGTTTATTTGTATTGCACAATTGATACATTCAGTTTTTGAAATTGCTTTACAACAACAAGAGAATCCTCGTCTAAAATGATCTACAAATACAGTGATGATGCCAGTGTCTTTGGCTTATGGCCATACCACTCTATTTGGCCTGACATGGGTCGCAATGCAACTGGACCTGGCTGATCGATTTTGTCTGTCAACAGTACTTACCCACTTGTGCTGGTTTATATGCTACCAAATGTGCATGGTGCCCTCAGTCATGGTGCTCATTTCAACCTAAAAGATATAAAGGGTCTGCAAAAAGTAAGACAATTCGAGTTAATTTTAGTGTCATTTTACATTTATTTGCACTGCCGCTATGGTCTGGTAATCCCTGTGTTCCCGTTTATTTGTATAGCACAATTGATACATTCAGTTTTTGAAAGTGCTTTACAACAACAAGAGAATCCTCGTCTAAAATGATCTACAAATACAGTGATGATGCCAGTGTCTTTGCTGACCATACCACACGCCCGATCTCGTCCGATCTCGAAAGCTAAGCAGGGACCTGGCCTGGTTAGTACTTGGATGGGAGACCGCCTGGGAATACCCAGGTGCTGTGCTTTTGTCCTGCAGACTGGCCACTCTCTGAATAATACCTAACGGCATCAGGTCATCTCCAAATACTCTGTTCTCATCTCCTTCTTCACTCAAGTACTTGCCAGGCCTGACCCTGCTTAGTTCTACAGCAAAATGGCCTTTGGATGACCATAGATTTGAACATTCAGTTAAGGGGCCCAGAATTGGTCCACTAAGTGGTCTGATTTGGCCTGACAGGGGTCACAATGCAATTGGACCTGGCTGATCGATTTTGTCTGTCAACAACTGTACTTACCCACTTGTGCTGGTTTATATGCTACCAAATGTGCATGGTGCCCTCAGTCATGGTGCTCATTTCAACCTAAAAGATATAAAGGGTCTGCAAAAAAGTAAGACAATTCCGAGTTACTTTTAGTGTCATTTTACATTTATTTGCACTGCCGCTATGGTCTGGTAATCCCTGTGTTCCGTTTATTTGTATTGCACAATTGATACATTCAGTTATTGAAATTGCTTTACAACAACAAGAGAATCCTCGTCTAAAATGATCTACAAATACAGTGATGATGCCAGTGTCTTTGGCTTATGGCCATACCACCCTATTTGGCCTGACATGGGTGGCAATGCAACTGGACCTGGCTGATCGATTTCGTCTGTCAACAACTGTACTTACCCACTTGTGCTTGTTTATATGTCACCAAATGTGCATGGTGCCCTCAGTCATGGTGCTCATTTCAACCTAAAAGATATAAAGGGTCTGCAAAAAAGTAAGACAATTCCGAGTTACTTTTAGTGTCATTTTACATTTATTTGCTCTGCCGCTATGGTCTGGTAATCCCTGTGTTCCGTTTATTTGTATTGCACAATTGATACATTCAGTTATTGAAATTGCTTTACAACAACAAGAGAATCCTCGTCTAAAATGATCTACAAATACAGTGATGATGCCAGTGTCTTTCGCTTACGGCCATACCACCCTATTTGGCCTGACATGGGTGGCAATGCAACTGGACCTGGCTGATCGATTTTGTCTGTCAACAACAGTACTTACCCACTTGTGCTGGTTTATATGCTACCAAATGTGCATGGTGCCCTCAGTCATGGTGCTCATTTCAACCTAAAAGATATAAAGGGTCTGCAAAAAAGTAAGACAATTCCGAGTTACTTTTAGTGTCATTTTACATTTATTTGCACTGCCGCTATGGTCTGGTAATCCCTGTGTTCCGTTTATTTGTATTGCACAATTGATACATTCAGTTATTGAAATTGCTTTACAACAACAAGAGAATCCTCGTCTAAAATGATCTACAAATACAGTGATGATGCCAGTGTCTTTGGCTTACGGCCATACCACCCTGAACACGCCCGATCTCGTCCGATCTCGAAAGCTAAGCAGGGTCGGGCCTGGTTAGTACTTGGATGGGAGACCGCCTGGGAATACCAGGTGCTGTAAGCTTTTTGTCCTGCAGACTGGCCACTCTCTGAATAATACCTAACGGCATCCAGGTCATCTCCAAATACTCTGTTCTCATCTCCTTCTTCACTCAAGTACTTGCCAGGCCTGACCCTGCTTAGTTCTACAGCAAAATGGCCTTTGGATGAGCATAGATTTGAACAAGGTAATGGTCCACTAAGTGGTCTGATGACAGGTGCTGGTTTATATGCTACCAAATGTGCATGGTGCCCTCAGTCATGGTGCTCATTTCAACCTAAAAGATATAAAGGGTCTGCAAAAAGTAAGACAATTCCCGAGTTACTTTTAGTGTCATTTTACATTTATTTGCACTGCCGCTATGGTCTGGTAATCCCTGTGTTCCGTTTATTTGTATTGCACAATTGATACATTCAGTTATTGAAATTGCTTTACAACAACAAGAGAATCCTCGTCTAAAATGATCTACAAATACAGTGATGATGCCAGTGTCTTTGGCTTATGGCCATACCACCCTATTTGGCCTGACATGGGTGGCAATGCAACTGGACCTGGCTGATCGATTTCGTCTGTCAACAACTGTACTTACCCACTTGTGCTGGTTTATATGCTACCAAATGTGCATGGTGCCCTCAGTCATGGTGCTCATTTCAACCTAAAAGATATAAAGGGTCTGCAAAAAAGTAAGACAATTCCCGAGTTACTTTTAGTGTCATTTTACATTTATTTGCACTGCCGCTATGGTCTGGTAATCCCTGTGTTCCGTTTATTTGTATAGCACAATTGATACATTCAGTTTTTGAAAGTGCTTTACAACAACAAGAGAATCCTCGTCTAAAATGATCTACAAATACAGTGATGATGCCAGTGTCTTTGCTTCAGGCCATACCACCTGAACACGCCCGATCTCGTCCGATCTGAAAGCTAAGCAGGGTCGGGCCTGGTTAGTACTTGGATGGGGACCGCCTGGGAATACCAGGTGCTGTAAGCTTTGTCCTGGAGACTGGCCACTCTCTGAATAATACCTGCGGTATCCAGGTCATCTCCAAATACTCTGTTCTCATCTCCTTCTTCACTCAAGTACTTGCCAGGCCTGACCCTGCTTAGTTCTACAGCAAAATGGCCTTTGGATGAGCATAGATTTGGGGGGGAACAAGGTAAGGGGCCCAGAATTGGTCCACTAAGTGGTCTGATTTGGCCTGACATCACAATCCAATTGGACCTGGCTGATCGATTTCATCTGTCAACAACTGTACTTACCCACTTGTGCTGGTTTATATGCTACCAAATGTGCATGGTGCCCTCAGTCATGGTGCTCATTTCAACCTAAAAGATATAAAGGGTCTGCAAAAAAGTAAGACAATTCCGAGTTACTTTTAGTGTCATTTTACATTTATTTGCTCTGCCGCTATGGTCTGGTAATCCCTGTGTTCCGTTTATTTGTATTGCACAATTGATACATTCAGTTTTGAAATTGCTTTACAACAACAAGAGAATCCTCGTCTAAAATGATCTACAAATACAGTGATGATGCCAGTGTCTTTGGCTTATGGCCATACCACCTATTTGGCCTGACATGGGTCGTAATGCAACTGGACCTGGCTGATCGATTTTGTCTGTCAACAACAGTACTTACCCACTTGTGCTGGTTTATATGCTACCAAATGTGCATGGTGCCCTCAGTCATGGTGCTCATTTCAACCTAAAAGATATAAAGGGTCTGCAAAAAAGTAAGACAATTCCGAGTTACTTTTAGTGTCATTTTACATTTATTTGCACTGCCGCTATGGTCTGGTAATCCCTGTGTTCCGTTTATTTGTATAGCACAATTGATACATTCAGTTTTTGAAAGTGCTTTACAACAACAAGAGAATCCTCGTCTAAAATGATCTACAAATACAGTGATGATGCCAGTGTCTTTGGCTTGCCATACCCACCACTCTATCTTGGCCTGACAGGGTCGGGCCTGGTTAGTACTTGGTGGACCTGGCTGATCGATTTTGTCTGTCAGACAGGCCACTCTGAATAATTACCCACTTGTGCTGGTTTATATGCTACCAAATGTGCATGGTGCCCTCAGTCATGGCCTGCTCATTTCAACCTAAAGATATAAAGGGTCTGCAAAAAAGTAAGGGGCCAATTCCAGAGTTACTTTTAGTGTCATTTACAACTGTACTTACCCACTTGTGCTGGTTTATATGCTTATAAATGTGCATGGTGCCCTCAGTCATGGTGCTCATTTCAACCTAAAAGATATAAAGGGTCTGCAAAAAAGTAAGACAATTCCGAGTTACTTTTAGTGTCATTTTACATTTATTTGCACTGCCGCTATGGTCTGGTAATCCCTGTGTTCCGTTTATTTGTATTGCACAATTGATACATTCAGTTATTGAAATTGCTTTACAACAACAAGAGAATCCTCGTCTAAAATGATCTACAAATACAGTGATGATGCCAGTGTCTTTGGCTTATGGCCATACCACTCTATTTGGCCTGACATGGGTCGCAATGCAACTGGACCTGGCTGATCGATTTTGTCTGTCAACAACAGTACTTACCCACTTGTGCTGGTTTATATGCTACCAAATGTGCATGGTGCCCTCAGTCATGGTGCTCATTTCAACCTAAAAGATATAAAGGGTCTGCAAAAAAGTAAGACAATTCGAGTTAATTTTAGTGTCATTTTACATTTATTTGCACTGCCGCTATGGTCTGGTAATCCCTGTGTTCCGTTTATTTGTATAGCACAATTGATACATTCAGTTTTTGAAAGTGCTTTACAACAACAAGAGAATCCTCGTCTAAAATGATCTACAAATACAGTGATGATGCCAGTGTCTTTCGCTTATGGCCATACCACCCTGAACACGCCCGATCTCGTCCGATCTCGAAAGCTAAGCAGGGTCGGGCCTGGTTAGTACTTGGATGGGAGACCGCCTGGGAATACCAGGTGCTGTAAGCTTTTTGTCTTGCAGACTGGCCACTCTCTGAATAATACCTAACGGCATCCAGGTCATCTCCAAATACTCTGTTCTCATCTCCTTCTTCACTCAAGTACTTGCCAGGCCTGACCCTGCTTAGTTCTACAGCAAAATGGCCTTTGGATGAGCATAGATTTGGGGGGGAACAAGGTAAGGGGCCCAGAATTGGTCCACTAAGTGGTCTGATTTGGCCTGACAGGGGTCACAATCCAATTGGACCTGGCTGATCGATTTCGTCTGTCAACAACTGTACTTACCCACTTGTGCTGGTTTATATGCTACCAAATGTGCATGGTGCCCTCAGTCATGGTGCTCATTTCAACCTAAAAGATATAAAGGGTCTGCAAAAAAGTAAGACAATTCCCGAGTTACTTTTAGTGTCATTTTACATTTATTTGCACTGCCGCTATGGTCTGGTAATCCCTGTGTTCCGTTTATTTGTATTGCACAATTGATACATTCAGTTTTTGAAATTGCTTTACAACAACAAGAGAATCCTCGTCTAAAATGATCTACAAATACAGTGATGATGCCAGTGTCTTTGGCTTATGGCCATACCACTCTATTTGGCCTGACATGGGTGGCAATGCAACTGGACCTGGCTGATCGATTTCGTCTGTCAACAACTGTACTTACCCACTTGTGCTGGTTTATATGCTACCAAATGTGCATGGTGCCCTCAGTCATGGTGCTCATTTCAAC
Organism: Perccottus glenii; assembly: GCA_024416835.2. Classification (NCBI taxonomy): domain Eukaryota; kingdom Metazoa; phylum Chordata; class Actinopteri; order Gobiiformes; family Odontobutidae; genus Perccottus; species Perccottus glenii. The sequence goes on along the minus strand of JALDQB020000154.1, from coordinate 12,130 downwards.
CTAAAAGATATAAAGGGTCTGCAAAAAGTAAGACAATTCCCGAGTTACTTTTAGTGTCATTTTACATTTATTTGCACTGCCGCTATGGTCTGGTAATCCCTGTGTTCCGTTTATTTGTATTGCACAATTGATACATTCAGTTTTTGAAATTGCTTTACAACAACAAGAGAATCCTCGTCTAAAATGATCTACAAATACAGTGATGATGCCAGTGTCTTTGGCTTATGGCCATACCACCCTATTTGGCCTGACATGGGTGGCAATGCAACTGGACCTGGCTGATCGATTTTGTCTGTCAACAACAGTACTTACCCACTTGTGCTGGTTTATATGCTACCAAATGTGCATGGTGCCCTCAGTCATGGTGCTCATTTCAACCTAAAAGATATAAAGGGTCTGCAAAAAGTAAGACAATTCGAGTTACTTTTAGTGTCATTTACATTTATTTGCACTGCCGCTATGGTCTGGTAATCCCTGTGTTCCGTTTATTTGTATAGCACAATTGATACATTCAGTTTTTGAAAGTGCTTTACAACAACAAGAGAATCCTCGTCTAAAATGATCTACAAATACAGTGATGATGCCAGTGTCTTTCGCTTACGGCCATACCACCCTGAACACGCCCGATCTCGTCCGATCTCGAAAGCTAAGCAGGGTCGGGCCTGGTTAGTACTTGGATGGGAGACCGCCTGGGAATACCAGGTGCTGTAAGCTTTTTGTCCTGCAGACTGGCCACTCTCTGAATAATACCTAACGGCATCCAGGTCATCTCCAAATACTCTGTTCTCATCTCCTTCTTCACTCAAGTACTTGCCAGGCCTGACCCTGCTTAGTTCTACAGCAAAATGGCCTTTGGATGAGCATAGATTTGGGGGGGAACAAGGTAAGGGGCCCAGAATTGGTCCACTAAGTGGTCTGATTTGGCCTGACAGGGGTCACAATCCAATTGGACCTGGCTGATCGATTTCGTCTGTCAACAACTGTACTTACCCACTTGTGCTGGTTTATATGCTACCAAATGTGCATGGTGCCCTCAGTCATGGTGCTCATTTCAACCTAAAAGATATAAAGGGTCTGCAAAAAAGTAAGACAATTCCCGAGTTACTTTTAGTGTCATTTTACATTTATTTGCACTGCCGCTATGGTCTGGTAATCCCTGTGTTCCGTTTATTTGTATTGCACAATTGATACATTCAGTTTTTGAAATTGCTTTACAACAACAAGAGAATCCTCGTCTAAAATGATCTACAAATACAGTGATGATGCCAGTGTCTTTGGCTTATGGCCATACCACCCTATTTGGCCTGACATGGGTCGCAATGCAACTGGACCTGGCTGATCGATTTTGTCTGTCAACAACTGTACTTACCCACTTGTGCTGGTTTATATGCTACCAAATGTGCATGGTGCCCTCAGTCATGGTGCTCATTTCAACCTAAAAGATATAAAGGGTCTGCAAAAAAGTAAGACAATTCCGAGTTACTTTTAGTGTCATTTTACATTTATTTGCACTGCCGCTATGGTCTGGTAATCCCTGTGTTCCGTTTATTTGTATTGCACAATTGATACATTCAGTTTTTGAAATTGCTTTACAACAACAAGAGAATCCTCGTCTAAAATGATCTACAAATACAGTGATGATGCCAGTGTCTTTCGCTTACGGCCATACCACCCTGAACACGCCCGATCTCGTCCGATCTCGAAAGCTAAGCAGGGTCGGGCCTGGTTAGTACTTGGATGGGAGACCGCCTGGGAATACCAGGTGCTGTAAGCTTTTTGTCCTGCAGACTGGCCACTCTCTGAATAATACCTAACGGCATCCAGGTCATCTCCAAATACTCTGTTCTCATCTCCTTCTTCACTCAAGTACTTGCCAGGCCTGACCCTGCTTAGTTCTACAGCAAAATGGCCTTTGGATGACCATAGATTTGGGGGGGAACAAGGTAAGGGGCCCAGAATTGGTCCACTAAGTGGTCTGATTTGGCCTGACAGGGGTCACAATGCAATTGGACCTGGCTGATCGATTTCGTCTGTCAACAACTGTACTTACCCACTTGTGCTGGTTTATATGCTACCAAATGTGCATGGTGCCCTCAGTCATGGTGCTCATTTCAACCTAAAAGATATAAAGGGTCTGCAAAAAAGTAAGACAATTCCCGAGTTACTTTTAGTGTCATTTTACATTTATTTGCTCTGCCGCTATGGTCTGGTAATCCCTGTGTTCCGTTTATTTGTATTGCACAATTGATACATTCAGTTATTGAAATTGCTTTACAACAACAAGAGAATCCTCGTCTAAAATGATCTACAAATACAGTGATGATGCCAGTGTCTTTGGCTTATGGCCATACCACTCTATTTGGCCTGACATGGGTGGCAATGCAACTGGACCTGGCTGATCGATTTTGTCTGTCAACAACAGTACTTACCCACTTGTGCTGGTTTATATGCTACCAAATGTGCATGGTGCCCTCAGTCATGGTGCTCATTTCAACCTAAAAGATATAAAGGGTCTGCAAAAAAGTAAGACAATTCCGAGTTACTTTTAGTGTCATTTTACATTTATTTGCACTGCCGCTATGGTCTGGTAATCCCTGTGTTCCGTTTATTTGTATAGCACAATTGATACATTCAGTTTTTGAAAGTGCTTTACAACAACAAGAGAATCCTCGTCTAAAATGATCTACAAATACAGTGATGATGCCAGTGTCTTTGGCTTATGGCCATACCACCCTGAACACGCCCGATCTCGTCCGATCTCGTCCGATCTCGAAAGCTAAGCAGGGTCGGGCCTGGTTAGTACTTGGATGGGAGACCGCCTGGGAATACCAGGTGCTGTAAGCTTTTTGTCCTGCAGACTGGCCACTCTCTGAATAATACCTAACGGCATCCAGGTCATCTCCAAATACTCTGTTCTCATCTCCTTCTTCACTCAAGTACTTGCCAGGCCTGACCCTGCTTAGTTCTACAGCAAAATGGCCTTTGGATGAGCATAGATTTGGGGGGGAACAAGGTAAGGGGCCCAGAATTGGTCCACTAAGTGGTCTGATTTGGCCTGACAGGGGTCACAATGCAATTGGACCTGGCTGATCGATTTCGTCTGTCAACAACTGTACTTACCCACTTGTGCTGGTTTATATGCTACCAAATGTGCATGGTGCCCTCAGTCATGGTGCTCATTTCAACCTAAAAGATATAAAGGGTCTGCAAAAAAGTAAGACAATTCCCGAGTTACTTTTAGTGTCATTTTACATTTATTTGCACTGCCGCTATGGTCTGGTAATCCCTGTGTTCCGTTTATTTGTATTGCACAATTGATACATTCAGTTATTGAAATTGCTTTACAACAACAAGAGAATCCTCGTCTAAAATGATCTACAAATACAGTGATGATGCCAGTGTCTTTGGCTTATGGCCATACCACTCTATTTGGCCTGACATGGGTCGCAATGCAACTGGACCTGGCTGATCGATTTTGTCTGTCAACAACAGTACTTACCCACTTGTGCTGGTTTATATGCTACCAAATGTGCATGGTGCCCTCAGTCATGGTGCTCATTTCAACCTAAAAGATATAAAGGGTCTGCAAAAAAGTAACACAATTCCGAGTTACTTTTAGTGTCATTTTACATTTATTTGCACTGCCGCTATGGTCTGGTAATCCCTGTGTTCCGTTTATTTGTATAGCACAATTGATACATTCAGTTTTGAAAGTGCTTTACAACAACAAGAGAATCCTCGTCTAAAATGATCTACAAATACAGTGATGATGCCAGTGTCTTTAAACTTACGGCCATACCACCCTGAACACGCCCGATCTTACCGATCTCTGGTTTAAAGCTAAGCAAATGTGCATGGTTAGTACTTGGATGCTCATTTCAACCTGGGAATACCAGGTGCTGTAAGCTTTTGTCCTGCAGACTGGCCACTCTCTGAATAATACCTAACGGCATCCAGGTCATCTCCAAATACTCTGTTCTCATCTCCTTCTTCACTCAAGTACTTGCCAGGCCTGACCCTGCTTAGTTCTACAGCAAAATGGCCTTTGGATGAGCATAGATTTGAACAAGGTAAGGGGCCCAGAATTGGTCCACTAAGTGGTCTGATTTGGCCTGACATTGGACCTGGCTGATCGATTTCGTCTGTCAACAACTGTACTTACCCACTTGTGCTGGTTTATATGCTACCAAATGTGCATGGTGCCCTCAGTCATGGTGCTCATTTCAACCTAAAAGATATAAAGGGTCTGCAAAAAGTAAGACAATTCTGAGTTACTTTTAGTGTCATTTTACATTTATTTGCACTGCCGCTATGGTCTGGTAATCCCTGTGTTCCGTTTATTTGTATTGCACAATTGATACATTCAGTTTTGAAATTGCTTTACAACAACAAGAGAATCCTCGTCTAAAATGATCTACAAATACAGTGATGATGCCAGTGTCTTTGGCTTATGGCCATACCACTCTATTTGGCCTGACATGGGTGGCAATGCAACTGGACCTGGCTGATCGATTTCGTCTGTCAACAACTGTACTTACCCACTTGTGCTGGTTTATATGCTACCAAATGTGCATGGTGCCCTCAGTCATGGTGCTCATTTCAACCTAAAAGATATAAAGGGTCTGCAAAAAAGTAAGACAATTCCGAGTTACTTTTAGTGTCATTTTACATTTATTTGCTCTGCCGCTATGGTCTGGTAATCCCTGTGTTCCGTTTATTTGTATTGCACAATTGATACATTCAGTTTTTGAAATTGCTTTACAACAACAAGAGAATCCTCGTCTAAAATGATCTACAAATACAGTGATGATGCCAGTGTCTTTGGCTTATGGCCATACCACTCTATTTGGCCTGACATGGGTCGCAATGCAACTGGACCTGGCTGATCGATTTTGTCTGTCAACAACAGTACTTACCCACTTGTGCTGGTTTATATGCTACCAAATGTGCATGGTGCCCTCAGTCATGGTGCTCATTTCAACCTAAAAGATATAAAGGGTCTGCAAAAAGTAAGACAATTCCGAGTTACTTTTAGTGTCATTTTACATTTATTTGCACTGCCGCTATGGTCTGGTAATCCCTGTGTTCCGTTTATTTGTATAGCACAATTGATACATTCAGTTTTTGAAAGTGCTTTACAACAACAAGAGAATCCTCGTCTAAAATGATCTACAAATACAGTGATGATGCCAGTGTCTTTCGCTTACGGCCATACCACCCTGAACACGCCCGATCTCGTCCGATCTCGAAAGCTAAGCAGGGTCGGGCCTGGTTAGTACTTGGATGGGAGACCGCCTGGGAATACCAGGTGCTGTAAGCTTTTTGTCCTGCAGACTGGCCACTCTCTGAATAATACCTAACGGCATCCAGGTCATCTCCAAATACTCTGTTCTCATCTCCTTCTTCACTCAAGTACTTGCCAGGCCTGACCCTGCTTAGTTCTACAGCAAAATGGCCTTTGGATGAGCATAGATTTGGGGGGGAACAAGGTAAGGGGCCCAGAATTGGTCCACTAAGTGGTCTGATTTGGCCTGACAGGGTCACAATGCAATTGGACCTGGCTGATCGATTTCATCTGTCAACAACTGTACTTACCCACTTGTGCTGGTTTATATGCTACCAAATGTGCATGGTGCCCTCAGTCATGGTGCTCATTTCAACCTAAAAGATATAAAGGGTCTGCAAAAAAGTAAGACAATTCCGAGTTACTTTTAGTGTCATTTTACATTTATTTGCACTGCCGCTATGGTCTGGTAATCCCTGTGTTCCGTTTATTTGTATTGCACAATTGATACATTCAGTTATTGAAATTGCTTTACAACAACAAGAGAATCCTCGTCTAAAATGATCTACAAATACAGTGATGATGCCAGTGTCTTTGGCTTATGGCCATACCACCCTATTTGGCCTGACATGGGTGGCAATGCAACTGGACCTGGCTGATCGATTTTGTCTGTCAACAACTGTACTTACCCACTTGTGCTGGTTTATATGCTACCAAATGTGCATGGTGCCCTCAGTCATGGTGCTCATTTCAACCTAAAAGATATAAAGGGTCTGCAAAAAGTAAGACAATTCCGAGTTACTTTTAGTGTCATTTTACATTTATTTGCACTGCCGCTATGGTCTGGTAATCCCTGTGTTCCGTTTATTTGTATTGCACAATTGATACATTCAGTTATTGAAATTGCTTTACAACAACAAGAGAATCCTCGTCTAAAATGATCTACAAATACAGTGATGATGCCAGTGTCTTTGGCTTATGGCCATACCACTCTATTTGGCCTGACATGGGTGGCAATGCAACTGGACCTGGCTGATCGATTTTGTCTGTCAACAACTGTACTTACCCACTTGTGCTTGTTTATATGCTACCAAATGTGCATGGTGCCCTCAGTCATGGTGCTCATTTCAACCTAAAAGATATAAAGGGTCTGCAAAAAGTAAGACAATTCTGAGTTACTTTTAGTGTCATTTTACATTTATTTGCACTGCCGCTATGGTCTGGTAATCCCTGTGTTCCGTTTATTTGTATTGCACAATTGATACATTCAGTTTTTGAAATTGCTTTACAACAACAAGAGAATCCTCGTCTAAAATGATCTACAAATACAGTGATGATGCCAGTGTCTTTGGCTTATGGCCTGCCATACCACTCTATTTGGCCTGACATGGGTCGCAATGCAACTGGACCTGGCTGATCGATTTTGTCTGTCAACAACAGTACTTACCCACTTGTGCTGGTTTATATGCTACCAAATGTGCATGGTGCCCTCAGTCATGGTGCTCATTTCAACCTAAAAGATATAAAGGGTCTGCAAAAAAGTAACACAATTCCGAGTTAATTTTAGTGTCATTTTACATTTATTTGCAGGCCTGCCGCTGCTTGGTCTGGTAATCCCTGTGTTCCGTTTATTTGTATTGCACAATTGAAACATTCAGTGGTTTTGAAATTGCTTTACAACAACAAGAGAATCCTCGTCTAAAATGATCTACAAATACAGTGATGATGCCAGTGTCTTTGGCTTATGGCCATACCACCCTGAACACGCCCGATCTCGTCCGATCTCGAAAGCTAATCAGGGTCGGGCATGGTTAGTACTTGGATGGGAGACCGCCTGGGAATACCAGGTGCTGTAAGCTTTTTGTCCTGCAGACTGGCCACTCTCTGAATAATACCTAACGGCATCCAGGTCATCTCCAAATACTCTGTTCTCATCTCCTTCTTCACTCAAGTACTTGCCAGGCCTGACCCTGCTTATTTCTACAGCAAAATGGCCTTTGGATGACCATAGATTTGAACAAGGTAAGAATTGGTCCACTAAGTGGTCTGATTTGGCCTGACAGGGTCGTGATCGATTTCGTCTGTCAACAACTGTACTTACCCACTTGTGCTGGTTTATATGCTACCAAATGTGCATGGTGCCCTCAGTCATGGTGCTCATTTCAACCTAAAAGATATAAAGGGTCTGCAAAAAAGTAAGACAATTCCGAGTTACTTTTAGTGTCATTTTACATTTATTTGCACTGCCGCTATGGTCTGGTAATCCCTGTGTTCCGTTTATTTGTATTGCACAATTGATACATTCAGTTTTTGAAATTGCTTTACAACAACAAGAGAATCCTCGTCTAAAATGATCTACAAATACAGTGATGATGCCAGTGTCTTTGGCTTATGGCCATACCACCCTATTTGGCCTGACATGGGTGGCAATGCAACTGGACCTGGCTGATCGATTTCGTCTGTCAACAACTGTACTTACCCACTTGTGCTTGTTTATATGTCACCAAATGTGCATGGTGCCCTCAGTCATGGTGCTCATTTCAACCTAAAAGATATAAAGGGTCTGCAAAAAAGTAAGACAATTCCCGAGTTACTTTTAGTGTCATTTTACATTTATTTGCTCTGCCGCTATGGTCTGGTAATCCCTGTGTTCCGTTTATTTGTATTGCACAATTGATACATTCAGTTTTTGAAATTGCTTTACAACAACAAGAGAATCCTCGTCTAAAATGATCTACAAATACAGTGATGATGCCAGTGTCTTTGGCTTATGGCCATACCACTCTATTTGGCCTGACATGGGTCGCAATGCAACTGGACCTGGCTGATCGATTTTGTCTGTCAACAACAGTACTTACCCACTTGTGCTGGTTTATATGCTACCAAATGTGCATGGTGCCCTCAGTCATGGTGCTCATTTCAACCTAAAAGATATAAAGGGTCTGCAAAAAAGTAAGACAATTCCGAGTTAATTTTAGTGTCATTTTACATTTATTTGCACTGCCGCTATGGTCTGGTAATCCCTGTGTTCCGTTTATTTGTATTGCACAATTGATACATTCAGTTTTTGAAATTGCTTTACAACAACAAGAGAATCCTCGTCTAAAATGATCTACAAATACAGTGATGATGCCAGTGTCTTTGGCTTATGGCCATACCACCCTATTTGGCCTGACATGGGTCGCAATGCAACTGGACCTGGCTGATCGATTTTGTCTGTCAACAACTGTACTTACCCACTTGTGCTGGTTTATATGCTACCAAATGTGCATGGTGCCCTCAGTCATGGTGCTCATTTCAACCTAAAAGATATAAAGGGTCTGCAAAAAAGTAAGACAATTCCGAGTTACTTTTAGTGTCATTTTACATTTATTTGCTCTGCCGCTATGGTCTGGTAATCCCTGTGTTCCGTTTATTTGTATTGCACAATTGATACATTCAGTTATTGAAATTGCTTTACAACAACAAGAGAATCCTCGTCTAAAATGATCTACAAATACAGTGATGATGCCAGTGTCTTTCGCTTACGGCCATACCACCCTGAACGCACCACGAGTCTGATTGACGCAGCTGTGCATTGAGTGGAGGCAAATTTGTTTGGAGCTCTATTTTGGTTAAAGTTTGACGGATTTTTGAACTTTAAAAAGTTAGTTGGACATTTTTGAGAGTGTTAAAACCACCTAACAGCAGCTTTGCTGGCTGGAGGGTGGTTACATCCTTTGTTTTTTTGAAAAATGGACGGATCTACAGGCAATGACATTGGACTGGATGGAGAAGGCACTACGGCTAAAAACAAGGAAATGGAACAAAGACTACGAGATGGACATGGACAGAAACAAGGTAAAGGAGACGGACGAGAAAAACGAGAGGAGAAGGTGGTGATCACGGAGGAGGAGAAGGAGAAAGGAGACGCGAGAGAGGAACAGCTGAGACGCGGAAGTGCTGACGTAGCGGGGCTAGTAGCAGGCAAACATACAGCTGCTAACCTGGAGAAGGCACAAAAACAACGGGACGGACACGCACAGCAACAAGGATTTGGAGCAGGAAAGGAGAAACGAAGGGACCAGGAGGAGATCGAGACGGAGGAGAGAGGGAAAGGCGTTGTGAACGAGGGGCGGACGGGACCAGGAAGTGTAGCCGATGCAGCGGAGCTAAAGGCTAACAGACGCACGGAGAGAGACACGGAGATGAAAAACAATGAACGGGAGGACAATGGATCTAAACGGGACACGAGGAGAGGACGGGAATATCTGAAGGAAGCTACAATGATCGTGAATGCAGAGGATGTGGATGGGGTGAGTGTCTCTGACATTATTAAAGCTGTGAGTGAGAAATGCGGACATGGGAAAATACTGGTGTTAAGGCTGAGACAGGGGAAGGAATATGAACTAACAATGGACAGAGTGGATACATGTGATAAACTGACAGAGGGATTAAAAATAAAAGGAGTGGACTGTGAGGTGAAAAACCTGGTGAATAGAGAATATGTAGTGTCATTTATGCACATGCCGGGTTACCTGCCGGACACAGACATTGTAGCCAAACTGAAGGGGTGGGGAGTGACTCCCATATCACATATAAAACGGAGGTTTTACCCAAATACTGACATTGAGGATGGGACACGGTTTTTAAAAGTTAGATTCCCAAAAGAGGTGACATCGCTGCCGTATAGCACAAGGTTTGATACAGAGGAGGGGCCCAAATACTACAGGGTGATGCACAGTCGACAGGTGAAGACCTGTCGACTGTGCATGAGCCCTGACCATTTATTCAGAGACTGCCCAGAGTTCCAATGTCATAAATGTATACAGCAAGGTCACTATGCAAGGGAATGTCAAACTGAAAAATGTATGGACTGCAAAAATTATGTGAACCTTTGTGAATGTAGAATGGATGTGTATGATAGCCTATTTAGAGAAGAGAGGGAGAAGGATGATGGAGAGGGGGGGAAAGAGGAGGGGGGAGGAAGGGAGGAAGGAGGGGAGAGGGTGACTGTGTTGAATGATAGAATGGAAGGGCTGAAAGTGAAAATGAGTGCAATGTCAGACAGCTTTAATGAGGAAACAAAAGAGGGAGGGGGGATGGATGAGGAGCAGATGGAAGAAGGGACTCAGGAAGGAAAAATGGGGGGGGACAGTTACCACAGGGAGAGAGAAGAAGAAAAAAATGAAGTGATAGAAGGCAGTGTGAGCACTGGAATGAGACAAAGCCAAACTGATACAGAAATGAAGGATTGTTCGCAAAGAGTTGGAGAGGAGGACAAAGGGGGAGGGGGGACAGAAGAAGCCAAAGGGAGGGCAGGACAAACCAGAAGGAGAACAACAAAAGTGCTGCCAAATCTGGAGGCAGTTAGGAAAAAAGTAAGAAAGAAAACGATTAATAGATATGATATACTACGGACTATGGAGGAAGAAAAAGGAGAAGAGGATGAGAGAACTGTTTTGGACTGAAAAACTGTATCATCTAGCTGTCAAGAATCTGTGCCCCAGGAATAATGGAAAATGGACTTAAGGTTATATTTTTTATTACTGCCTTTAATGGTTTTAAGCTGTGTATCTTTTAACGCAAGAGGACTGATGAATGTGCACAAATTTGAAAGAGTACTGAACAAATGTAAAAGTGAAGACATAATCGCATTACAAGAAACAAACTGGAAAGAAGGGACTATGGAGGAGTACAAAAGGAGATGGCAAGGGGGTATTTTTTATAATAATGGTGATGGGAGGGCAGGGAGGGGAGTGGCTTTTTTAATGAAGGAGGAAGTGTTTAAGTTGAGCAATGTGGTTCATGCAGACGAACTGGGGAAATGTTTAGCGGTTGAGATGAAATATGAAGGGAAAGAGATGCTTTTGGTCAACATACATGCACCAGTGGATGAGAGAGAAAAGAGGGATTATTTTAAAGAATTAAGGAATACTCTAAGAACATATAAAGACATATTGATAATGGGAGATTTTAATACAGTTTTTAAAAAACAAGACATGGCGGAAGGAATGGTGTTCAAAACGGATTCAGGAAGAAAGGAATTACTAGACTTAATGGATGAATGTGACATGGTGGATGTATGGAGAGAAAGGAATGAAAAGGCGAGGGAATTCTCTAGGAGACAAATAGTGGGGAGGTTTGTGTGTCAAACCCGAATTGACTATATATTATGTAGCAGGAGTGTGGAAAAACTCATAGAAAGAGTGCATTATACAGACAACAGTCTAAGTGACCATAAATATTTATTTTTTAAAGTGGATAGAGGAACAGTGAAAAGAGGGCCGGGGGTATGGATTCTAAATACACAAATTTTAAAAGATGAAGACTATATACGGAAAGTGAAGGAGATTGTAGAGGATGAAAAGCTAAATGAAATATACAACGAGGATAAAAGACAATGGTGGGAAAATGTAAAGACGCAAATAAAGAGGTTTTCAATAATGTACTGCAAGGCAATACAAGTCCGCAAGAGAACAAAGAAAAGAGAACTAAGAAGAATTTTAGAAATAGAACTGAATAAGGATAACAAAGACATCCAGAAGATAAAGGAAATAGAGGGAGAGCTGGCAGAAATAGAGGAAAAAGAATACGAGGGTGCGATGCTGAGGAGCAGAGCTAAGTATGTAGTAGAGGGGGAAAAGTGTACAAAATTCTTTTTTGAACAAGAGGAAAAGAAGGGGAAGGCAGAAACAATAAGAGAAATTAAAAAGAAGACAGGAGACATTGCAGAAGAGACTGAAGAAATCCTAGAGGAAGTAAAAGAATTTTATGAAGAATTGTTCATGGCAAGAGGAGTGGAGGTGGATGAGGAACAGAAAATGCTGAGCTACATACAGGCTAAAATAGGAGAGGAAGACAAAG